>JALIZH010017991.1:0-23820 GCA_030522465.1 Rhipicephalus appendiculatus
CGCTTGGCTTCACATGTGACGTAACGCCACATGAATGCCGTTGTAGCGCCCTCCTTTGGGCGGCGAGCAAAACCGGAGAACGCGCGACCTCAAGAGAAGACAATGAAGGCGGCGCTTGGCAGTGGCACGCGAAGCCACGGCTCATGTTGCCTGCTTCCTTGCACATCGACTGAGAGGAATAAGAAGATGGCTTTCGCCTTCGAGTCATCTTCGGGGAATGCACAAGGGACCATGTGAGCTTTTTTTTTAGGTGCGAAGCAGCTATTTGACTCCCGTGTGTAACGCCGTACGTTACGTAAGTCCGTACGAATGCGCCGCAACGCGTTCCCCTCGCCGTAGGTGTTGGAGCTTTGCCAAGTAGGTCACGCTCCCCTCGCACGCTTCCCTCGCAGGTGCGCGCTGACGTCACTCTCTCCCTCACCCGCAGCATGCTCGCGGCAGCGCCCGCAGCTGCCGGCTGCTCCGCCCGCTCGCAACAACTCTGACCCGCCTCCCGTGTCTTTGCGTTTCAAACAAACGTTTACTCGAGTGAACGCTACACCGAGTTTCGCTTCAAACCGTTCTTCCAGCACCCGCGTCGACGCCCGTTTCAACCGGGTCAACGCCGTGCGCACCGCTGCTGCTTCGCATCCCATCAGGGTTCCCTTCGGGGAGATGGTCCAAGTTTTTTTTTTTTTTGGCAATTGCTGATCCCCCCCTCACTTATTGCCCTTCAATGGGCCTGAAAGGCATTTTGAATAAATAAATAAATAAATAAATAAATAAATAAATAAATAAATAAATCTAAATTATTTCACCTAGTTACCACTACGGAGATTTGTAAAGTTTATATTTTCTGCACCCGATTCACGGCAGATTGCCCATAGTAGGTACCCATAGGGGCCATCATAATTATCATCATCAGCACTATAATCATTATCAGCAACCCATATTAACCTCTGAAGCTTTGACTTTTCCCGTTCACATGGTAAAGCAAAATCAACTCACTCAAGATCATCCACGCAACCTCACTCATTACCGCCTCAATGGCGATTGTTGAAATAATGGTCCGCAGTCATGTCGACGTAAAACCGCGTCAAATTTGAGCAGGTCGGTTAAAGTTGCACCGTCACGCACACCTCGCTCTCGATAGTTTACACTATATACATTCGCAACGCATCCACAAGTTTCGTAAATTGCCCGGCCGAGGGCAATGTCCCGGATGTTTCATATAGCCCTCGAAAACAACCCGAAGAAAACCTAAGAAAAAAAAAGGCGTCTGCGTTAGCTGTGACGTCGGTAGTTTCCAAATCCTGGCCGCATGCCGCTACATCGTTAGCTAGGTTTTCGCAGCCCACCATTCGTTCTATCTACGCTCGAAGCAACGAAGCTTTTCGTAACCCTCTCACTTTGTTCTTTTTTTTTTTTTTTTTGCTTTGTGACACAATGGAACGCCTGTTCTAGGAATACAAAGCGTTGTTTGTCGACTCGATACCGCAATGTGAATTCTGAGCACGTGTTGAGTGGCCATCCATCAGGATAATGAACGCGCCACGATGAAAGCGTTCTCATTAATGACCGCCGCTTGAAGAGCACTTAATGAGTTATAACGGGTTAACAGCTTTTGTTTCCCCAGTCAGGTTTTAAAACTGCACTTCGTTGTTAAACCTAAGTCGCAGGGGCGTTGCGAGAATTTTTTTCACGGGGGTGTTGAACCACTTTTTATGTATGTTCGTGCGTGCTTTGGCATGTGTGCTTGTGCATATAAACACGCAAAACTGAAAAATTTCGGGGAGGGAGGTTGAAGCCTTGCAACAGCACCCCCCCCCCCCCCTTCCATGGCTACGCCTATGCTAAGTCGATTCATGCATAAGTAAATGCGAGTTGTGTGTTGAAACATGTTGCGCAAAAGTGCTAAAAGTTTTACCTTTCGCTGAGGAAGTCAGTGAAAAAAGGAAACATTAACATTGAAGGACTTCCATCGCTAGAATTTCATTTTTTTTTTCGTTTACAGGCAACTCCGAGACTTTGTTTGTTCAGCTAGCGAATGTTGGTACACCCACACAGATTCTCTATTTAATCCTTCAGTAACTTGCTTCGGCACTCTCAACTTAAGCTTTGCGAGGTGGGCGCGACAGTTCGCGGAATTTTATGACAAATGTCACTTTTGCCTTTGCTAGTGCGCGCGGCCTTTAATTTATTGTGACGCTCAGTTTAGTGTAGCGCTCTATGACGGCTTTATAGTACAGATCGCTGTAGATACTACAGTCCCGACGCCATATTTAGCCTAAATCTATGATCTCGAATCAGAGCGGATGTGCTATTTAAGACATCCTTCAGAACAACAGGATACTTCATACGCTCGGCTTCATATAAAGGAGGCTATAGCTAACATTTCCAGGTTAGCTGTCGCATGTTCCTTCCTATAAGGACGGCACTTCAAACGCGGCCGAAGTTTTTGAGAAGATGGAAGCTTGAAAATATGAAATGAAATGTCCTTTTAGTAGGGTGTATTGCTGGAGCTATATAAAAGCTGCATTTTACGGGTTTTTTCTTGATTCTGCACGTGAGCATTTCTCGAAATGCACTAATAAAATTGAAATGAAAGATATGAAAAATAAACAGTTACACTAGCTGTGAGAAAAGCTAAGCAGCTGTAAATAGAGATAGAGAAAGCATAGAGAGGAAGTTCAAGTTCAAGTTTGTTCGTTGTTATTTCAATTACAAAAAAAAACGGTATTATATAATTCATCCAGCATCAGGAAATCCCAAAGTGAGAAACTATTAGGGGCACACCCTATCATTAGTGGGGTATATAAAAGGTAAGTAGCAGCAGCAAAACCTCAAAGGGTGAACATAGAAAAATATAGAATGCATTCAATACAGAACGATGTATAGAGAAAAGGAAAAAAGATATATTTACCATAATAACTTTATACAATACTAAAAAAAATGCACATATGCAAAAGAATGACGTCATGATGGATGGATGGATGCGAAACTCTATTGTGAGTCCTGCCAGCAGGAGCTATTGGGATAAATGTCGGGATAAATTTTATGTATAAAAGCAGGGCTGGGATACGAACCCGTCTGCAGTAACCTGAGAGTCAGTGCCTGTGAATGGTTAAGCAATTTGTGCCCGTCGCTTCGAGTGTCATTCCCAAGATTCGGATGGATGAGACTTTGGGGGATCGGATCTCCACACTTGGTGTAGAGATTATAAATTTATAGCATATGAACAAAAGGCTTGTTTAACACTATGTATTTCATGATTCGTTTAAAAGATTCCAATGAACGCGATGACTTAACATGAAGAGGTATGTTATTTCAAAGACGAACACCATAGAAGATCGGTTAATCAGAGGCGAGCGCGGGCAGGGCCAGCCGACGTTTGCCGCTCAAGCAGAGATGAATCGAGCCTGCCGTCTTCATCGCGCGAAAGGCGCATGGAGAAGTGCCAAAGGGGGGCTGCGTGGCTCCGTTGGGAACTGCGCACTTTGAATGGCCGAGCTCTGTCGCGCGCCTCCTGTCTTAACAGGGATCAGCAAACGGCTCATACCTTTGTACGTCTCCGGTTCTCACAGCTGAGTCGCGTTGAAGCCTTACACAGCACGAATGTCATTTCGCACGCCATTTCGCACGCCATTTCGCACGCCTTGTGCCAGCGCTTTGTTGAGTTACACTAGGTTGTACGCCATAGGAGTTCGCTGCTAGCCTCACTTCGAGTAAAAGCCCAATATATTGCTATGACATTCCTTGCTTCACCCGTGACGCGAAACTAAAGCTTTGTTGTTTTCTTTTTACTCGTAAGCTATATAAGGCTTCTGCGTTAAAAGAGGCAAAAGAAGGCGTAAAAAAATACCAGATGCATTATTTATGGCACCTTCCCACCCGCGACCACTTGCACAAGATGGCCTTTATTACATCTGTGCTGGCGAGCTTGTTTACCTAACACTTATCACCTGCGGCGGTCGTTCATAACGCGCATATGAGGCCCGTTCAATAAGCATCTGTTATAAGGGCGGCGATGGCTGAAATTCCCAGCCCTCGTGGTTACGACAACGGCGCACATCAACATCATCAATTGCAATGATGCCTCAAATTAGTCGACGTAACGTTCGAGTACCCGTTACCACTGTCTGACAGGCATATCCTGATTGCATCGTCAGATGCCAGCTTACTGGCAAACTCGGTCACCTTCTGTTTCCCAGTGATTTACTGCATATAAATACGTAATGACTAGTTCCTCCTCCTTTAGTGCCCGGAACGGCACGCCGCGAGCAAGGACTTGCGTTTGTATGCATGTTGCTTAATGATTTATGGACGGCAGAACCGTGTAGAGCGTCTTTTTTACTTCCACTGGTGATATCCTCGTTGCCACATGACTTATTGCAGATATACAGATTTTTTTTAGTCATATGCTATTGTAAAATTGGACAGTAAATAATAATAATAATAATAATAATAATAATAATAATAATAATAATAATAATAATAATAATAATAATAATAATAATGTCTGTGGTATCACGTGCCCGAGCCTCGATATAATTATGCGGCATACCTTGGTGGAGGGCTCCGGAAAATTTGACCACCCGGTGCTCTCTAACGTGCACTATCATCGTGCAGTACACGCATGCAATTGCATTTCGTCCCGCATTGAAATGTGGCCGCCGTGGCCGGGATTCGAAGCTCCTACCACGAGCTTACCAGCGCAATATCCCAGCCTGCTAAGTTTCTAAGGCATCTATGGCGTGTGTACGTAGAACACTTTCATGTTATTAATCGGTTGTTAGTTTACAGGGGGTATTTCTCTCCAATTTCTTGTGTCAGTCGCCTTTTACTGCACTATTTTACGCTATTAACTCCAGTAAAATAACACATTGACACAAATTGGAACCAAAGTCAAATTCTCAAAACGTCAATTTTCAGCCTTGAGCGTTTCACATCGTAGTCAATGAGACTTGAAGCAGACCTGGTAAAGTCCGAAGCATGCACTTATGTGCTCGCTTTCGATTCGCAAAGGTCACGTTATAACGAACTAGAGTCCAGTGTTTGCGCTTCACACAATGACATTTCCGTTAATGCCATGGGTGCTTCAGACAGCAGCTTGCAATTCGCTGCGTTTTAATTTGCAAGCGCGGGTTTACGTTCACTACATCGGCTTCAAATCTAACGTAATGACAGGAGGATGGAGGCCCTAAATAAAACATGAGGCTTCCTTTTATTTCTTTATGTACTAGAGCACAGCTCTTAGGCGCCCGTTCCTGCTTTGAGTGGCGTCGCCGTCGCCGTCGCCGTCGGTGGCGTAAACAATGGACATGAAAAAGTAACTAATAGACTGAAAAATAAAATGAGAAGAAAATACCCAGGACCGAATGGGATTTGAACCTCTGCGTGGCAGTTGAGTATTCTACCACAGAGCGACGCTGGTGCTTGAAACTCATTTGCAAAAAGACCCTATACAGGCGTCATGTTGGGCAAGGAATCTCATGAGCCTATGTAATAAAGCTTGACACAATAGTAAAATAACAACCAGTCATCACACAAAGCTAATTGCGCAACGAGTGTGTGATTTAATGCTTCCCGCCCTCTGCAAAGTGCTCAGCCATAATTCTTCATCGTCATCAGCTACATGCAGCATGAACATAGATAGATAGATAGATAGATAGATAGATAGATAGATAGATAGATAGATAGATAGATAGATAGATAGATAGATAGATAGATAGATAGATAGATAGATAGATAGATAGATAGATAGATAGATAGATAGATAGATAGATAGATAGATAGATAGATAGATAGATAGATAGATAGATAGATAGATAGATAGATAGATAAAAATATTATTGAGGTCCTGAAAGAATCCACCCCCGTATTATAGGGTGAGGGTCGCGGGCCGCTCCCACGTAGGAACGGTTAGGCCTAGCCTCAGCAAACTGCAGATACTACCTTACGGATGTGTAGCGGGTACCTGGATTACCCTGCAGAAAGACGAGTTATGGCGTAGGGGGTGCTCTCCTACATCACAAAAATCATGATTTATGGCGTGGTGGATACCTTGCGGAAAGCCAAAACTTCAAACACAGTGTTCCTTGCCCGAAACACGAAACTGCGCTCCAATTTCGCATTAGGCAGTATCGTAATCATCAGTGATTTATTTATTTATTTATTTATTTGTTTAACTGATCCAAGTAGAAATACATTATAGAGGGTAGTAAAGAAATTATATCAGCAGAGTAGAACATAAAAACGACAGTATCTATTACAGGAATTCAAGGTGAACTGACGATAGCAAACACCCGTGTCTTTTTCTATTATATTTTGAGTACCAGTCTACAGAGAAACTATATAAATTGCAAAAAAGAAAATTTGAACTGCGAGAGATTTTTTTTTCTCTGCCTTGTATTGCAAGTTTAAAACTTGACTTCAAACCACATGGTTTCAAAACACGCCCGTCCCCTATGCCCCCGCCGAACCACCGGCTCCTGCGGCTTCTGTGATGAAGCAGCAGCTGCCTTTGTCCCGCTAGACAGCTACAAAGAATAGAAGAGACTATGAAGAGATATCTCATGCACCTCTGCATCTGTGGGTCGTACCCTATTGAAGACGTCGGGAATTTTTCGTTTGTTTGTCCGTTTGTTCTTGCCCAGTTTGATCCCCATTCAATCGCCGAATACGAACCGAAAGAAACGAATCGAACGTACATAAGAAAGATGTTTAGAAGAACACAAAAGCAAAGAAGTCAAGCCAAGCCGCCTAAACAATTCCGCTTTGCGGATGCCGAGTCGTTTTGAGATGAGTGCTATCGGCGGTTGCACGACCGAAATCTTCGAGGAACAATCTCATGGGATATGGGGCTACAGGAATAAGGGAACAAAAAGGAAAAGAGATGTTGCAACCTTATTCTAGTCGTTGCTTTGTATTGATTTTTTTACCAAAGAACTCGGGAAGGAACTCGAATATCTCTTGTACGGCTTGCGTGCCATGGGCGGTAATGTGCCCGTCTCGACCTATCACGCAGCTTGTTTGTTTGTTTGTTTGTTTGTTTGTTTGTTTGCTTGCTTGCTTGCTTGTTTGTTCGCTTGTATGTTTGTTTGTTTAGAGCGGCGAATGCATGCCATCGAATCATAGGGTGCTTTCGACTCCAAAAACGGTTTGTCTGTCTGTCTGTTGGCACAAGCCTCTTCTGAAAGGAAAATGCTTTTGGCGTGAGTACTGCCCGATGTAAACTGTTTTCAGGACCCCGACCGGCAAAGAAAAGAAAACACTCCCGAATGAGACTTATCTTTGTACCGCCTGACGTTGAATCGCACACTATAGAGCGTTCAATTTCTGTTCTTCCGCCCCACAGCGTACGCCAACTCCAGCGCACAGAGCTTTTTAAACGAGCGACTGGACCACCTCTGAACACTTTTCTTTTTTTCTGGCTTTCCCTTGGATTGAGTTAGTGAGCTCTTCTATTTTCATGTCGTGGTCCCAACTGTGAGAAGCGCCAAAAAAGAAAAAAAAAAGGTCAACTTTCTTGGAATTGAACCTCGTTTTCCACCCTGGCTTGAGACAGGGCCCTTTCTTTTCTTGGACGCACTTGAAGAGACGTTTAGAGACACCGTAAAGTAGTTGACATGGGTGGAATGTTATTTCAAAACTCAATTGCCGCTCTTGGCCGGGTAATATGTCGACAACTGACATAGTAAAATTTCAATGAATTTCCAAATTTTGAGCCGAAACAGCCACGTCTGTTCGCAGTTGTGGCGTCACGAGTTTCAATGTATTCTTTAAAGTATTTGAGCTACAGTGGCTCAGCAACAGTCCCATAATGGCTTATTACGTTCATATTTTGACTCTGCTAGGTTGCAATTGAGCGTATTATTAAAACACAAACAAAAAAATAAAAATACCAACTGCGAAGTACGCCTTAAAAATCTGCGTCGTCACATTGAGGTTATTCGGCAACATTGATACGGCATTATCAGCACTAATCCTGCATCTTTTTTCTTATTCTCGTTGTTGCTTCTTTATTATTTGATTATACGTACTGTACCCCCTCACTGCTGTAATGCCATGTGGCGAAGCAGGTACTTAATAAATAAAATAAATAGAATTTCTCGTTGGCTAAAGGTAGCATATCAGCGATCCTCGAAAGCCTCTCTCTCTTTACTGCCGCCTTGAGAAAAGTAGCGAAAGAGTCCTGAAGCGCAGCCCTCAAGACGTGATCTTCGTTGTTTCTTTTCCTTCGATATTTCCGGCAACTCTACCTGAATCCGCCTGCAGGTAGTTTATCTTGAAACTAGTAATCTTTACTACACTCCCTCTAAGCTGTTATAAGAATCGAGTCCACCCCCAGTATTCCTCTGGGATTGCCCGGAGGGAGCGTATCTGTCTCCCGAACTGCGCAGCTCCGGCCGCTTCAACACCCACTTATCTTATTTTGCAGACTTCTTTCTCGGCACTCCCTGAGAAGCAATTACTCCGGATCGCCGGGCAGCCTGCTTTATCTTCATTTTCTTTTTAAAGTCGTCTTCAGACCCGTCCGAAGTCGTTTTGAAATGAACAACCACGCCCAACGGGCGTCGTCTAGCTTCGTTCAAAATGGTCCGGCCTTGGCTATGACAGCGCTTGGCTTGGCTTCGAAGACGGCTGCACGGATGGGTAAAAGAGGTGAAGGCGAACAAGGACTTTCCTTTTCTCTCTCTCTCCACGAAAAAGAGGCTGACAGATATTAATTTCGTGGCGCTGACATTCCACATCGAGCGTCTCAGAAGGGCTGGGTTCTTCTTTAACGCGCCTCTGCGAATAACCGTGCAGTATTGCCAGGAGCCGCGGAAGCGCCGCCAGCTAATCAGGAAAGCAGTACGCTCCGCACGTCTGTGCCAAGGTTATGGAGTGGTCCCTTCATTGGCTGCGTGGTTACGGCTCCAGCTTGATGATTGGTTCTCGGTAGGTGCACCTTAAAGGTCACGACTGATTTAGTGCTGAATGGATGTATATTTTTCTTTAAGGTCACCTCTATGTGAGCTAAATTGCTGAGAAAGTTTGTTGATACGCGCGAACGTTATCGTGAAAAAAAAAAAAAAAACCAAGGCCTGGAAGATTGGACGTTACAATGCGTAGGCGTCGCAGCCAGCTCATTTTTTCTGGTTTACTACCAGATGAGTCGCAGGGCATTCCCCTTGCCACATCGAAGTCTCGCGAGGCCCCAGGCCGTGACTCTTAGGCTCCTGCAGACGAAGTCCTATCCCACACTATCCGTCTTCAGCAGGTACACGGATGTCTCCCCTCTATGTCCCGACTGTGGGGCGGTTAGCGATTTTAGGCACATGCCGTGGGAGTGCCTCTCTTTACAGCACCACGTGACGGACCACGGATTGACGGAGGAAGAATTCCGTTCCTTTCTCAAGAGCCACAACTGGTTTGACCAACTCCGGGCTGTCCAGAAGGCCCACGATGCGGCGGTGAGGCTTGGCCTTCCTGTCCCAACGTGGGAGTGGCCCGCAGTCTTGCCCCTATAAAACGGGGTGAAGATTCTTCTGGACACGAATAAATGTTACTATCTCTCTTCTTTGATTCCAGCGCCTTCCCCGTCCTGTTTTGCATTTGAACATGCACTTACGTTAGAACTCAGAGGCGCCAGTTACGGAAAGGCATATCCGTTTTCCTCTCCTATTCGTAGTGCGTACATTAGCAGCCACAAATCGCGGCTGCATTTTTGTTCTAAACCTGTTGCATTACGAGTGAATGAACCGTGCGAAAACAAACTTTCAAGTTTTCTACCATATTAGTCCGATATTTATCTTGTCAGACGTAATGAACAGTTAGGACAACTTGTCTCATTTACCTCCCCCCCCCTTACAAGCACAACATGGTCCATGCCGGTGGCGTAGTCCTCTTCCCACCACCTCCCTGGGCAAACGGGAAACCTACGCTTCCATTAGACCTCCTAACCAAACCGGGATACGCAAGTTACCAACACAGAATTTTTTAACCACACGGCAAAGAACACCGCCTCCCATTTCCTAACAGACCTTGCCGCGACGCAAGGGTTACCCACATCGACAACACAAATACTGGACGACCAATGCCCAGTAGGCAACCATCCAGAGACTGGCACCGCCTGCAAACTAACGCGTAAACCATCTATTTGGAGTACACGCCATGTTTGGAGACACATACGAGACCAAAACTTGTCCCAGGTGTAAGGAACACACAGAGACACTTTCTCACATAACTCACCAATGCATCAGTCGCCCAAACAAAGCGGTCTCACCAGGAGTCACAAAAGAAACTCGCACCGTGCTCTTTGGAGGCACGATTCTCTGAAATTGACTCGGGAAGCCAACTGGCAACCCTAGACCAGGCCCGGTGAGCCACGTCAGTCAGTGGAGCCCTATCGGGGGGGCACCAACCAACAATAAGCCTCGCAAGCATTCTTGTAAAAATAAAATGTCTTCTTCTTTTCTTTTTCTTCTTCTTTTCTTCTTCTTGTTACTATTCTTCTTAAACCTCTTATTACTCTTACTCCTTCTTTTCTCCTTTTTCTTCTTCCTCTTCTTCGCCTTTTTTACCTTCATATATGTTCCATCTTTATCACCTTTTAACAGTCATCCCTTTTAACAGTTATTACCTATTAACAGTCAGTGTGCGTACTCGTCTAAGGGTAGTACTCGGTAAGGGTAGTAGCCGTCAAACTAAGGTTATCAAATACTTCCACTGGCGCTACGTCGCCAGTTCCGCTTCAGTCGCAATTCATTCCCTTCACCATCACTTTGCCTGTAAAAGCACTGGCGGGCCGCTTCCTTGTTCTCTTGCGCCAACACTGTGGGAAAAAAAAATGTTAAATGTTTTTTTCTTATTCGTTAATAAACGAGAAAAGTTGTCGGTTCTCATTTCCTTCGAGAACTACACGGGTGTTGGCCAATCCCCCCGGTTTGGACGTGTGCCACATGTTCAAGCAATAGCGAGCGGCTTAAGTGCATTTTAGCGAGGTTCTCAGATTTTTTCGAAGAAATGCACTTACCCTTCTTATGGAAAAAGAGAATATTGAGCCTGTTCTCCTAAATAGCATTTACCACAGCGTTGGCAAAAAAAAATGAAAACCGAAAAACAAGCTCTCGCCCATCTAAAAGCCGCCACGAGCACTCTTCTGTGATATCAAGTGTCTTTCCCGTAGAGCCCCAATACTGGATTAATACATATGCCTATTTCTTTTATCGTCATCATAATAAGTACCGAGAATGAATTCTGTATATATATATATATATATATATATATATATATATATATATATATTTATATATGCAAATATATATGGAAAAGTTAAGCTTCCTTGGATGAGCTGCCTAAAGTGTAATAAGAAAGCAGCCACACGTACAAAAAAAAAAAACATTTATTCGCCGTCATATGCACTGGCGCTGCCCCACGTTACGAGGCACGGACCATATCAATCAGGCCAAGTGGCTATCCTCTTTCAGGGAACCCGATTCCGGGGCTCAACTATGGGCTGTCCAAGGGGCCCACGATGCGGCGGTCGTGCTTTGCCTGACAGTCCCAACGTGGGAGTGGCCCGCCTTGTGCGCAGTCGTACACCGCGGGACTTGAATAAAGTTTTCCATCCATCTATTCGACGTTTAGAGCGGGGAAGCTGTCTTTTTTTAAGTGTACGAACGTCGAATAAGTGTATGTTCTTGTCTTTGTACTTTGCGCCTGCAAGTACCCCGCATTTAATATATACCACACACACACACACACACACACACACACACACACACACACACACACACACACACACACACACACACACACACATATATATATATATATATATATATATATATATATATATATATATATATATATATATATATATATATATATATATATATATACGTAGATTATGAAGAGTCTGGCTTCGGTTGCCGTAGAACAAATAAGAGAAATATATATACGCTTCTAAAAAAACTGTTTATTTGTGACGTTTCGATCGGAGACCGATCTTCATCAAGATGAAGATCTTGATGAAGATCGGTCTCCGATCGAAACGTCACAAATAAACAGTTTTTTTAGAAGCGTATATATATATATATATATATATATATATATATATATATATATATATATATATATATATATATATATATATATATATATATATATATATATATATATATATATATATATATATCGTGTTTCGATGTGTCACCACACATCAGAACACAATGATGATACAAGGAAATTGACATAGAAAAATGAACGCCGTAAAAAGCAAGATTATTATGGAACACATTCGCAAGAAACAATCTAGGAACAGCGCGAAACCAACAACATTGCGTTTCGCAGAGAGTGACAATACAAATAAACAAGGATCGTACGCGTTAAACGTTCAATTAGCATTTCTTTCTACTTCTGGGGCTTCCAAGAGACACTGGTGCAGACAAAAAGCTGTGCCATAATTTAGATGGACAAGGGTTCTATTTCAAGTGCGCCTAAATCTAATATCACCAGTGCTTTCTCTCTTTTAGGGGCGAAGCTCCTTAGCCTGTCGGTCGTGCGTCCCTTGTATGTCGTAGCCAACTGCTGATGACGATGACGATCGTGATAGCGATCGTCATCCCCACTATGCGATCGCGATCGCGTAGTGGGTGCATGGAATGTACCCACTATGCGTCATAACGATGACGCTGATGACGATGACGATCGCTATCGCGATCGTCATCTCCACTATGCGATCGCGATCGCATAGAGGGTACATGGAATGTACCCACTATGCGTCATAATGATGACGCTGATGACGATGACGATCGCGATGCCATACAACACATGGCATCGCGATACCACATGGAATGTACCCACTATGCGTCATAACGGTGACGCTGATGACGATGACGATCGCGATGCCATACAACACATGGCATCGCGATATGGTCTCACATGCATATCGTTTGACCACATGCAACCAACCACCATCACGGCTTCGATGATGTACCTCCGGAGCTTCGCCCACGCACCATCATTCACTCCGCGAATATGCTGTGATTTTTTCTTGCATTCTTTCTTTTTCCTTTTAGTATTCGCTTCAGACGAAGTGCCACCGTCTGCAAACGATGCCGCGTCCCCTCGTGACCAGGTGAATAATACGGCACCCACGACTTTTACTTGCCACCAGTGAAAACAATATCATTGGCGCTCCTATCGCCGCAGGTGATAAACTCAATGCGCATCCTACTAATTTAAAAATGCAATGTTCGTCAACAACAAAATAAATTGGAACAAAAATCGCAGTTTCGCCTCAAGCGCCATGCAATGCTTGCGATAGCAGTAAATTTGAATATTGTACAATGTAAGACTAGCAGCTCTCCTTTTTAAGCATGTCACCTGCTATAACTGAAACCAAAGGCTGCGGTAAGAAAATGCGGATGCTGCAGGAGTGGGGCGACCTTCCCGTTGCTTATCGCTTCAACGCAAACTTTGCGATGACAGCAGAACACGTACAAAGGCACGAGCCATCGGCTCGTGCCCTGCATAGATACGGCGCGCAACCATAGGCGACCACGGCCGCCTGGGCAAACTACGCATTTTCTGCAAAAGCCACGCAGCCCTCCACTCACCCACCCTCATCCAGGACACCTCCATGCACCTTTGGCGCGACGAAGATGACCGACTCGTTTCATCTCTGTTTGAGCCGCGTTCGTCGGCAGCGCTCGCGCGCTTTCGCTCGCACACATAACATACGACGCGCAGGGTGAAGTTACCGATTTGGACATTATACGGAATATGACGGCTACGCCGACCGGAAAAATGCGCCTGGAGTGTTTATATAATTTCTAACGCAATAAATATTAAACGATAGCATGGAATTAACGTACGCGTGAAATGGTGCATCTGTAAGTATGAGTGAATGAGGGCTCATCGCGTAAGACAGCTGTTGCTAGACCTTTATTTTCTGCGCATTCATCCACCCACAATTTTATTGTGTAGTTTGTATCTATTCTATCCCCGCAGTGCATTATTTATTATTGCGAAAGCAATTGTATGGACAGTCTCGACGGGTTTTTGCCGTCGCCATCATGTCGCGTATAAAGTCCAAATTGATAAGATCCCCCCAGCGCATCGTACGTTGTACCCGCGGGTAATAGCGCGCGAGCGGGGGGCGACGAACGCGACTGCAGCGGAGATCAAACGAGCCGGCCCATCTCCGTCGCTCCGAGGCGCATGCGATAAGATCCCCCCTGCCTGTTAGACCGGCCGTCGTGTGCTCATGCAGAGAGGAAACGCCCCACCCGGCTTTAACGAGAGTGAAAAGACGCGAGGGGGGGGGGGAGGAGGGGGAAGTCCCTCAAGCAGGAACTGCGACCTTTGATTTTACGAGCGCGTTCGTCGCTGGCGCGCGCGTTATCTCGCTATTTCGGCAGCCGTCAGCGGGCGGCTTGTGTACCCTTCTACGTACTGCGCTATCAGCGCGAAGAGAATGTGCGAATAGTGTCCCTGGAGCGGCCGTATTCTCTTAAACCAACGTTTTGTAGAGTTGCGTGTGATCGGATCCAAAAGAGTTAGCTGCCAGCCTCACTTCGTATAGCATTACAATTTGTTGCTATCTCATCCATTTCTTCACCCTTGCGGTGAAACTGTGTCTTCTTTCATTTACACAGAGCTGCAAGCCTCAAATGAGACTGTAAGTAGGATCGGGTTGTATGAAGCACAGAACAAACAACTCACGTACAATAAAAATCAAGACAAAACAATCGTGCCACACGAGCCGATAAGAAAGAGAAACGCGCTCCCGCAAAACGGGACACAAAGCATACGCGCAACGTTTCAAGCACTAGTATACCAACTGTATGCAAAAAAAAAAGGGGGGGGGACAAGGAAACATCACACATTTATGTAAGTATAAATGAAATCAACACAAAATAATCGCGAGGAACATGGACAATGTTTGAAGTATAGTGACTATAACAGATTGCAATACTCATCACAACTGAAGAGCTTGTACAAATGTATCGGCTGTTCAACATTCCACAATGCTGACTGCTAGGGGGTTCCGTCCACAAATTGCCTTCGGAAACAAAGATTTCGCAAAAAGTTCATTGCGGCACGAATATTCGTTTATTTTTTTTATCATGGAGTGATCGAGTGACTTGTCTGGACACTGTTTCTATGCATGTGTGTGATTGTGTATACGAAGTTTATCATGTAGCAAGTTACTTGGCATAATCTGGTGAACCGCATCCTGCTTGTCAATAATGATCTATCTATCTATCTATCTATCTATCTATCTATCTATCTATCTATCTATCTATCTATCTATCTATCTATCTATCTATCTATCTATCTATCTATCTATCTATCTATCTATCTATCTATCTATCTATCTATCTATCTATCTATCTATCTATCTATCTATCTATCTATCTATCTATCTATCTATCTATCTATCTATCTCTACTTATTGTCTATATACACAGTCATTCCTTCTCCCCATATCTCGCTTTAAAGTACGATGAAAGAACCGGTTATGACGCGAATAATCTTGAAAAAGAGGATGTGTGTTCTCTACTACTCCGGTATGGTGGACGGTGCACCTTACTGCGAGGGGGGTCCCGGCGATTGCGTTCTAGCCCACAGCTCAAAGGCACATCCAAGACAGCGACGCCGAGATGGTACAGGCAGAAGGGAAAGGAGTTGGAGATGGTTTGAGTGGGTCGAGCGAAGGGTTGAAAGCGTCGAGGTAAGCGTCAGAGGAGGGTAGAAGGACCAGAGAGGGTCCGGCCAGCTTTGTTCGGAGTCGGCTCTCAACGGGACCGCATGCTAAAGGTAGGGTGTGTGTGCGTGTGGCGGCGTTCGCTCGGGTCGATATGTAATAAAGGGGATCGATAACCCCGCCACTCTTGTCCCGCAATCTTTATATGCGCGAGCTCCACTATAAGAGCGGACCCCAGGTCAAAGGCAGGCAGGACGTTACGGACTAACGATTGGGCTCGCCCTGCGTGGGATAGGTGGCGATTTACCGAGGCTGAAAGCGCGATTAAGAAGGAAATGACAGTGCCATCAAAGTGGAGTATAACAGACCCGGATAATACGAATTGTTCCCTATAGTGAACATATGAACCTTCCAGAGTGATAGTTGGGTGACATATGTTCCCTCGGGGTAATCACTACCGAGAGGGGCAAGAAAAAAAGTTGTATGGGCAAAGTAGGATATATTTCAGATAAAGGTAATTATTCCCTGATAACGAACACCTGAAGCTCAATGAATGACGCTCATGCTGTGTAACACTACTGACAGGAACAAGCTCCGTGATGCGACAGATAAGGAAAATACGCAATTAAGTGGATAGCAAGGAGCCCAGACAAAGTGAATTGTTGGCTTTAACGAACACATAAATCTTATTGAGGGATACAGGAGAAGAATAACTATCATGATAGCGATGCTTAGAGAGCCGACGGAAACAAAATAATTTAGTACAGTCGAATCGGAGTATGACCAATCCGAATATGTAAAATTGATGCCCATATTGAACACGTGATGTACATATATACTGAACGACTTTCACGTAACATAACGTCATGGTAACAAACACGATATCATACATAAACTCCGGGCTTCTGCTGGGCCAACACTTTTAGAACTTCCAAGCTGCCTCACATGAAATCTCAGAATTGGCTTCGGTGATTATGGTAAGCAGATATTGTTGACGTCACAATGACGAAAGTAAGAGTAGACGTCATGTTCCAGCGACCTTTTATATTTGGAAAAGCGCGGTGATCCCCACTCTCAACAGAGACTTAGCAAGAAATTTTTTGCGGAGGTGGAGTGGGAGAGGGGGGCGTTCAACCACTTTTTTATGTGTGTTCTCTGCGTGTGTTTGTATGTGCGCGTATGTATATACAAACATGCAAACTTTTAAAAATATGAGGGGACTTGAAACCTGCCCCAAGTGGTTGCACAACTGCTCTCAACATATATCTGATATCGTAATCGCATTTCCAACTGTGTAATTATGTCAGGCGAAAATCGCAATCAAATAAATGGAACGCGCAATTAGGCAAGAAAAGCGTGGAATTGCCCGTCCTATTCATTTGATTATGTGAAAAATATGTACGAGCAGCTCGGGAAAAATTCCCCTTCTTTCGTTCACAGTTGAAAGGGAAACATTGAGCGCAGTGCCGAACTGACAACAAATCGTGTGCAGTGTTGATCAAGTTCGAGATTACTACAGTGGTACGTAACTACGTAGACGGTCGTCCTGGACTACAACACCCCTTGTGTTGTAGTTAAACAGGTAGGGTGCATCGACGCTAAGTTCGACATTAAGTTCGAAGCTAAGTTCAAGCCCCAGCCATGGCGGCGGCATTTTGATGGGAACGAAATGCTTGAACACCCGCTCACTTAGATTTAGGTGCACGTTAAATTACCCCAGGTGGAAATTATTCCGGAGATTCCCATTACGGCGTGCTTCATATTCATCTCGTGGTTTTGCTCGTAAAGCTACCGCAATTATTGTAATTCACATTACACTTCACTGCAAGTCCGGCGCGAAGTGTGAACGTGCAGCCCCTTCCAGCACACTGTGTGGAAACATACGCAGCATGTGCTGCATTTATACTGGTGGACCGATAGTCCTTGAGCCAGACTGAAACCATGCAGTTATTATAACCTAACGCAACAGTACAGACCAACAAAGTATAGCGTACTGCACACACACGGTCAAATGAGTATTATGCTCGCTCAAATGCGCGCACGAAAGCAGGTCCTACGTTTTCGTAGACTTTGTGATAAGTGGTCAACTTAGTTTGTCCCAGAACCGGCAACAAATAGACCCATTGAAACATCACCTCAAGCATCTGAACCATCTTGCAGTCCACTCGGGAGACTCATTCACGCATAGTCCGCTTACAACCGGGACAGGTCGCTCCTTATTTATGCGTGACTCCTTCCTGGGGACTTTGAGGCCGCTATGCTGTATTCGCGGTTCTCGGTTCACCTATCCAGCTAAATAGAGGGCCCCTGTGCCCAAAGCTTTCCACTTTAATTTGGGTCACGGTCATGCGTGCTACTGGTTCAACGAAGCGCAAATGATTGTTAGCCGTAGTGAAAGGCGAGAGAAACCGTCGCCGGCAGAACCTGACTATATTAGATGGTATGCTCAAGGCTACTGCGAAGCTCAGTGAGGCTCACTCAGTGAGCCTAACTAGTTTTAAGAACGTCTTAGTTACCTCGTAGTTTACTCAGTGTGTCACCAGTGCTCTGCAGCCATATTGTGGCACTTAGCAACAAAAATAAAAAAAGGCAGTGTAGAGAATTCCTATGATATCCTGCTCCCAGTACTGGATTTTTATACAAATCTATTTTTTAACATATAGAGCAATGTGTGCACCACAAGATCGTATCATTCGCCTATGCATGGTCAATTCATGAGCTTCCGTGAACGTTCTTCAATAAATTTTTGTCGACGTTAGCACGTAAAACTAACTCACGTTTGCGAGTTTAGAAGTTTGCAGATCCGCAAGTGAAGAAATTATGTCGGAGCGTATAAATATTTCGTAGATAATAATTTATGATGACCTTCCTATGACTATTCTGAAGACCTCCCAGTTTTCTGTTTTTACAGCGAAAGCTGTTATGAGATCACAACAAGGCTGCCGTAGTTGTCCGCCGCCGCCGCCGCCGGTGTCCGTAACCGCTATCACACCAAATAAGAAAAAAAACTTTAAAAAAATGTTCAGCATGGAACGGGGTTCGAACCTGGGTCCGCTCCGTGCCACCCCAGTGTTCTACCACTGAGCCATGCCTGTGCTCGAAAACCCGGCGCACAAAAACCCTATACAAGCATTATGTCGGGAAGGAACCGCGTTAACATGCGCAATATAACGTGGCAGACGAGTGAAACGACAACCAGGCGTCACAGAATGCCATTTGTGTAAACAGGCGTCACACAATATGAATTGCATTACGAGGGGGTCGTTGAATGCTTCCAACCCATTACAGAGGGCTCAGCCATAATTCTTCGTCGTCATCAGCCACCGAATCAATTAATGGAGTAGTGGGTACCTTGCAAGCGTTCTTGTATTAGTAGCCCCAAGATAGATTGCAACGGGTTTTAGAAATGGTGCTCTCCCAGCTTTCGCTGTGACTGTGCTGCGCGTTCCGCGCAGGCCTGGCGGTTTTTTTATTTGTGTGAAGCTCTATTATGTAACCGAAATCTTCAGCGTTATAAATTGACAGGATTCCTATGCTTCATTGGAAAGCAAATGCGCGCGAATCTCAGGAACGCTGTATTATGGCAGGTGTAATCGCTAATATTAATTAACCAAGGCCGCTAACCAGTTAACGCAAATAAGAACGAGACCGCAGACCACGCAACACAATGGCACAGGGTCGCAGACTCTCCAGTTTCGGGAAGATCCTAGGTGCATGGTGCATCCTATAGGTCCATCCCAGGTTCATGGATGTTACATTCGCTAATCCAATTATCTATGAAAAAGGAGCAGCCAGCACTACGTAAAAGCGCGAACATCTTCAAAGCCACACATAAAAGAACATCACCGAAGCCATATATAACAAGTTTCTGGTATGATTCGAGTGCGCATTCAAGAAATATTGCGTTGGTGTTGTTACAAAAAAAAAAAGAAAAACAGTTTTCTTTGTTAACCTCTAAAAATCCAGCGGACCATGTTGCTGCTGCTAACAAACATTTCTTCCATTTCAGCACTTCCGGTTACTAGATGCACTTCCGGTATATACTCTCGGTTCCCTAATATATGTTCAGACTCGTAATTCTTATCCGTTCTCTATTTTCCGTCGTCATTACTGGCTTCCGACTTTTCCCTGGCGTTTCGCTTAGGCCTGTATGAGGAAATCTTATTCCGTCCGTGTACATCTTACCCCATTGCCGGAAGTTCACAGATGGCAGCTCCAGTTGACGTGTTGCGTTGTGAGCTTCGCAGCGTTGTGTGAAAGTAGAAGATGCCTAAGATGTACGCAGCATGTAGATTACGAAAGTGCGCCTTCGATTGCTTCAACTTTGCGTTCATTCATTAACTGGGCTGTCTTTGCAATTAAAGTTGCGTGGACATCTGGATTGGCTGCAATTTCTTCTAACGAACATACCTTATGTAATTCTAAATTCACTGCCCAGCATTGCTTTGTCGAGATTGAGTATATTTATTTATACTAATTGCTTAGCTTCTTCATTCTTGTTTACTTAAACTATACAGCCTTGTATTATATTGGCGTTACTGCTTACGATTGCTTGAATTGTCCACTTGCACATCGTTAATTTGTCACCTCATTTCGTTAATTTTCCGCATTGTTATGTTTGCTGTCATGCATTGTCTTATAATAAATACCTACCATTTTGTTAACCACTTGTCTCCCTTTATGATTATTTTATCGGTTATGTCTACCATATTGCTATGTCTTGGCAAATTGCCAACGTATTACGTGAAACCTACACTTGGCTATTTGTTGTTTATCGTAACAAGACAACCCACACGGGATTACTGCTATGATCCCTGATGGAATAGAGAGAATAAATAACCAATTAAACAAATAAATTCAGGTCAAACCCTATTTTATAAGATTTCAGATCTAACGAAAAAAATTTCCATTCCCCGGCAAATACCCCTAGCGCTCAGTGTTGCCATCAACCAGGATTAGCGAATGAATTTGGCAACGAAACGCGATTTAATCAAGTTTTTCTTGGTATAATTGAGCAAAAAAGCTGTGATATCCTACTACTGTTGACCGAGACGGGTTTTTCTTTGAGCGTGCGCTCTAGAGCCTGTTTCACATGCGAGCGATTTTGCGCCAAGAGCGGAGCGGCAGCCGTCGCACGAGCCCAAAACAGGTTTATAGAGCGTCTACTAGACGCTGCGATCGACATCGCGAGAGTTGGAAAAAATTCGCTCGCGGCAGAGCCTCTGACCAATGGGGGGAGCAGTGACGTGGGGAGCACGTGACGGCAGGGGCGGAGTCGAGGAGCGGGCGCGCGCGCCGGGAGGAACTCGCTCCAACTCGGTAGCAGGCGACATCTGTCCACTTCCGGAGCGGACGGCATCAGAGCGGCGGGCATCGCGCTCAAAAGTGGCGCATGTGAAACGAACTCGCTTCCTGCTGCCGCTCATCGCCGCGACCACCCCCACTCAGTCGCTCGCATGTGAAACAGGCTTAACGCTATCCTGCTAAACATCAAGATGCTTTAGTCATGAACATGGCTTTAGATGAGGCTAGACGCCACACACATGCATGGAACAACAGTCTCGGCAGTCGAGCGCTCTTACGTACCGGATGGTGCCAGAGGCAGTGGTGGCTGCTTGCGCGAGTTGGTGCGACATACTTCACATACTTTGGCATTCACTGCCGTGACTGCGGCCGTATTCCCGACTTTCAGCGTGGTGCTGTGGTGAAGCGTCAACGGGGCCATCTGATACGCTAAATGTGTGAGGCCTCAGAAATGGCTAGGCTAGGCAGCGTGTGCGTCATCAGGCCTTCGATTGCCTTATCACATAAAGAAATTGATTTTCTGCAGCATCTTTGCACAAGTCATGTTCATGGTCCGCTGTCATGATGTGTGGCTGTTTTTGTTTTTTTTTACCATTTTTGACGTTCGTTCTTCTTTTCTATTATGCACTGCACAAGTATATATTGCGCGTTTGTGACAAGTAAAGCTCGTTGTAAGTCAGTGTTGCCGTCTGTGTCCTCCTTCGACTAGTCCACTGTGCTTTTGCGCTTTTTTTTATGTGAAGCAGTAGTGATTCCTTTGGTTACTTCATTGTGCAGACGACAGATAGCACAGATCATCTTATCGCATTTCTCTCGCTCCACGAACACGACAGTAACAGTATTCGTTCTCCACGTCATAGCAAGCAACAATGTTCAAAAAGACGGGTCAATCTATAAGGTTGAAAGCTGGGCTAGTTGGTGACTGATCATTGTACCTATATGGTGATATGGTGAACTAACCAGGGAAATAGTTGAAGCGTTTCACATTAACAAAAGAAAAGACGGCTGCATTAGTCAATCATCAGTTTCACTAAGTCATCGGGAAGCCACATTCCTGGAAGGTCTTTAAGTTGTACTGTTGCTTTTGTTATGCCCTCATTCTTTTCTTTTTTTCCATTTTAAGCGCGTGTAGGTTTCTATTGGAAAATCGTGCAATCACCATAGACCTGTACATCATTTTTAAAGTGTATAAGCTGCACATGCTTCGTTGTTTTGGTTTTATCGCTTGAGTGTGCGCAGAAAGTTGTTTGTAGATAAGCATACATAGACTGTTGGTTAATCTTTACACGTGCATATGTATTCCTATCACTTGAGTGTACACAAATTGGTTTTTTGATAAGTTTATATTGATGATTTATTCATTTCTGTGTCGTTCGGGGGTGCTTGGGTGCGCATATATATAAAGTATTTTTCCTGGAATAAAATCAGTTGCGAGTGTAGCAAGTGTCGTGTCCTTCTTGTCCTCTCTGTCCCTGTCTAAATTACGCTACTTCACCATATAGGTACAATGACGGGCCAATCTGTTGCTCTAAAACATTTACTCCGGCTCAACACACGACAGTATTAACAAAATTACATAAACTTACCGCCACCTATGCAGCTGGCATCCTCAGCAGAAAGTGGCGCCAAGTGAGCGGAGGTCGGCCAGTCCGCTACTGGGACTGGGTGACCGCCACTCAATACCCGCCATGGTGGTCTATAGTGTATGGTTATGGTGTTCGACTGTTGACCCGTAGGTCGCGGGATGGAATCCCGGCCACGGCGGCCGCATTTTCGATGGAGGCGAAAATGCTTGAGGCCCGTGCACTTACATTTAGGTGCACGTTAAAGAACCCCAGCTGGTCAAAATTTCCGGAGCCCTCCACCACGGCGTCTCTCATATATATATATATATATATATATATATATATATATATATATATATATATATATATATATATATATATATATATATATATATATATATATATATATATATATATATATATCTGCATTGCTGGTGAAACGTCTGTGCACTTTTGTTAATACTGGTGTGTTAAGTTGGAGGAAATATTTCAGAATCAAGTCATCACAAATCTGTAGCCTGTCATAGCTTCACGTGACCGTCCACCTGGCCTGCATCTCCCGCACGTGGTGTCCCCAATGTCTGGGCCGCCCTCGTGGACTTTTCAGACGAGCAGGCATGTGTGTCGACAAAAAACATTGCCGTGGAAGCCTTTGGGTGTCGCTACAATGCAATCCTGGATTTCAAAGGACCGAAAAACCCTCGTCTCGATGTTATGGAATTTCAGATTTAAAGAAACAATACGAGCATGGTCATTACTTCGCGAAGTCGTGCTTCAACTGCAAATAAATAAATAAATATTACTTCAAACTTAAAAACAGCTTTTCCAATTACGGGTCCGAAACTTTTCGAAAACACAACCGCGGTCTACATGAAAGAGGCGCTCGTCAGAAGTTTCCTTCATTATTGACAACACTCTGCCAGCACTAGCTTTGTGTGCTTTTCTTCAGCGCCGTGTTCCTCCGTACGCTTATGCACCCTACTTTGCATATCAATTTAGCAACATTACATATGCACGACTGCTTCTTCCGTGGAATTAAGGAAATGAAACGAAAACAAAGATGAACAATTCACGCGGACTATTATACGTTCCCCTAGACAGCAATGAAGAGAAAACACCAGGTGCGGTTTACCGGTACTCATAAGTTTTTTTTTTTTTTTGCTTTATGGGAAAGAGCAGTATGCCGTGAATTTGAATAAGGCGAAGCACGCTTATACTTAAGGGAGATTGGTGCACCAATCTCGCCGTCTCGGCGTTTCGCGCCCAGCGGTA
>JALIZH010017992.1:0-82890 GCA_030522465.1 Rhipicephalus appendiculatus
ATTTCGTGTGTCGTGTTGTCTTGGAGCGTTGACAGTGAAGGCATTCACGCGCCCAGCGCCGCACGTCGGAGTTTACACTCGGCCACACAAAGCGGGTCGTAATGAGACGCTGCGTAGCACGAACTCCGGGATGACTGGCGCCGTGGAGCTTGTTGAATATGTGACGGCGGAGTGCGAGAGGGACAAATGGTCGTGTTCGGCCTCGTGACACGTCGCAGGTGATGGTGCCCGAAGAAAATGGAAGGGGAACATCGGTCAGCGCTAGTGACGTGGTGGATGACGGATGTCCCGAAGTTCGACGTCTGTAAGTTGCGCCGCGGCGATTTCTTCGAAGTCCAGTGCGGGCGCTGATATCGCGTCGATACGGGAGAGGGCGTCTGCGGCCGCGTTGACCGGGCCTTTAATGTATCGAACGTCCACGGTGAATTCGGAGATAAAGTTGAGGTGCCGTATCTTTCGTGCGGTATAAGTGTCGTGGTTACCGCGAAATGTGAATGTCAAAGGCTTGTGGTCCGCGAGGACGTGAAAGCTTGAGCCCTCCAGCAGGTGTCGGAAATGTGGAATGCCTAAGTATACCACCAGCAGCTCACGACCGAACGTGCTGTAGCGCGTTTCTGCAGGTTTCAGTTTCTGCGAGAAAAACCCGAGTGAATACCAGGAGTTGCGTTGCAACTGCTGTAAAACCGCGCCGACAGCCGCACTAGATGCATCGGTGATAGGGCGCATCGATGCAACGTGCAGAGGATGCACCAGCAGTGTGGCGTCTGCCAATGCGTTTTTTTAGCAGCTTGGAAGGAAGCTGCGGCGTCAGACGTCCAAGTCAGTGGCGAGGATGGAGCTTTTGTGGTCTTAAGTAGGTCGGTGAGCGGTATAATGATGCGGGCGATGTTGGGAAGAAAACGGCGGTGGAAGTTGAGCAGCGCAAAGAACTCGCGGAGCTTTCGGATGGATGTTGGGCGAGGGAAGTCGCGCAGGGCTTCAACTTTCTTGTCCAACGGCCTGATGCCCTCGCTAGTCACACGGTGTCCGAGGAACTCAATGTCTTCGACACCAAAGACACACTTCCCGGGGTTGATGAGAAGGCCGTGCTCCCTGGAGCCGAGAAAATAGCAGACGCAAATGGCTGCAATGCTGTTCGGGGGAAACACTAGCTACCAGGAGGTCGTCGAGATATGCGAATACGAATGGTAATCCACGGGTTACTTCGTTGATAAACCTCTTCAATGTCTGAGCAGCATTTCGCAACCCGAACGGCATGCGCACGTACTCGAAAAGCCCAAATGGCGTCACAATCGTAGTCTTGGGGATGTCCGCTGGCTCAACCGGAATCTGGTGGTAGGCCTTTACTAAATCTATTTTGCTGAATATCACCGCTCCCGCGAGGTTGGCAGAGAAGTCGTGAATATGAGGGAGGGGATAGCGATCAGGGACGGTGCGCGCGTTGAGGGCACGGTAGTCACCGCACGGGCGCCAATCCCCTGGGTCACGCGTTTGTACCATGTGGAGAGCTGAAGACCAACTGCTTGACGAAGGACGGATGATGCCCAGTTGCAACATGAGATCGAAATCTCTTTTGGCGATGGCAAGGCGCTCTCCAGCGAGGCGTCTGGGTCGGCAAAATACTGGAGGGCCGGTAGTGACAACATGATGCGTGACGTTGTGACGTACTGGCAGCTCAAGGTTGGAAGGTTTCGTGATGGCTGGAAAGTCTGACAGAATGGAGGCGAACGTAGATGATGGTATTTGTGGCGCCGTTCCCGTGGTAGACGTTGGAGGTGCGAGGATTCCTTGTATAGACATACTGGTCGTCCTGTCGACGAGCCGACGTGCGCGGAGGTCAACACTAAGGGCGAAGTGGGTCAGAAAATCAGCACCCAATATGGCCATGCGTACATCTGCAACAACGAATACCCATCGGAAAGTGCGTCGGAGACCCAAATCGATGGTAAGAGAGCGCTGACCATATGTGTTGATGGCAGAGTTGTTGGCCGCTTGAAGGGGCGCAGTTTGCGGAGAGCGTTGCCGGTCTAGTCGAATGGCAGGAAAGACACTGACCTCTGCACATGTGTCCACGAGAAATCGATGTCCGGCAATCCTGTCAGTGACGTAGAACAGGCGGCTTGTCGTATGGCAAGAGTCACTGGCCGCCATCAGTGGCTCTGCGGTATGTTTCCCTGCCAGCGACAAGGGGGGACGACATTGACCTGCGCTGGCACCGAAGTTGCTGTGATACCAGCAGTATACGGGTCGACGAGAAGCTGAACGAGAGCGAGACCTGGGAGACGAACTGCGACGGTAATAGCGGTCACGTGGGCGAGGTTGGGACGGTGGCCGTAGTGCATTAACTGTCTCGGCAAGGTCATCGATCAATTGCTCGAGGCGAGACTACCGGTCTTCGAGTTGGGACAGCGGAACGGTAGATGTTGCCACAGTACCTCTTGTTGAATAGTCAGTGACACGATCGGCCAGCTCCGCCAGCTTGTCGAGGAGCACGTCGTCTTGTGCGGTAGCCAAGGCAATAACCACGTCCTGCGGCAGGCGCTGAAGGAGCAGTTCTCGCAGCAGCGGGCTGTTTACGTCCAACCGACAGTCACTCAGAAGCAGCCGCATGCGACGTAGAAGTTCCGACGGTCGCCGGTCGCCGAGCTGCTGGAGACGCCTGCGCAGAGACACAGACTTTCGTTGCAGCACCGTCATTTTAAAGTGGTCATAAGGGTTGGTTTCGTGGGGCGCGCCCACAAGGTCGTGGAACTCCGCAACCGCTTCCGTTGAGAGTGCGGAGACAGCGTGGTTATACTTCGCTTGTTGCGAGGTAATGCGCCGAAGGGCGAAGATGGCCTCCACGTGCGTAAACCAGGCTGCAGGATTCTGTGGCCAAAACGACAGCAGGTGAACCTGCACCGTGGCGATGCCCCTCTGTGTCGATCGTCGATCTGTCGTTCGTGGTCTCATCCATGATGCAGTGCTCGCCTTGCGTTCACGTCCAGGTCACCACGTTATAGGGGCTCAGGTTAGGTCCTCTATAACAATGCGTGTGGCGGCGAGCGAAAGACCAGGGAACCGTTCAGGCCGATGGCAGGAGCAGAAGACTATTCTTTATTTTCTTTGTCTAACCTCGCAGCGCGCCGCACGAGGAGCGAGGCACATGCGCCTGAGCGCACCATAACCTATAGGCGGCCGATGAAGATGACGATGGCCGCGAGACGGCCTTTACAGCGGACCTAACGCAGGCGATCCTGAGGTACAGCCAAACAAGTCACCGCCGGACCACCGCCTACCACCCACAGACCAATGGCCTCACCGAGCGTCTAAATAAGACCATCGCCGATATGCTGGCCATGTACGTCAACGTCAAGCACTAGACGTGGGATGCCATCCTTCCGTACGTAACCTTTGCATACAACACGGCTGTACAAGAAACGACGCAGATGACGCCTTATGGATTGGTCTACGGAAGGACCCCGGCAACGACGCTCGACGCCATGCTGCCCAATGTCTCCGACGAGGAAAACGTCGACGTTACCGTGTACCTTCAGCGCGCCGAAGAAGCCAGACAAATCGCCCGTCTGCGCATCCAGAGCCAGCAAAAGACCGACAACCGTCGCTACAACCTTCAACGACGCCACATGGAATACCGACCCGGGGACCATGTATGGGTCTGGCCGCCTGTTCGCCGACGGGGACGTAGCGAGAACTTCTTCGACGATACTTCGGACCCTACAGGATACTTCGACGTCTCGGCGCACTCGACTACGAGGTTGTCCCTGACGGCATTACGAACTTCCTCAGCGGCGCACGTACGCGACCTGAAGTCGTCCATGTCGTGCGCCTGAAGCCGTATTACGCGCGTTAGTGAACCTGAGGACTGTAATTTTTGCTTTATTACTGTACTTTCGCGCTTGTGCTGATTACACTTCCTTGCTTTATTATTGTTATTTATTGTTCCATGAATTCCCCCTCCCCCGTGTTCTGAAAATGCATTTCGCGTTTCGTATTATACTATTGCTGTATTTGGTTTACGCCCACAGAGACTGTAAGCAATGCTCAGCGCAAACCACGCCTCATTTCCAGAAGCTTCGCGATTATTGTAGATCGTTTTCTTGAGATTGCACGCAAGACGCTAACACTCAAGATTATTCCAGAACTTGCGCGACGACTAGTGATAAGGCTAGAATGTTCGACGCCTGATTTATAAAAGTCGGCGCGTTCCAACGAAGTTCAGTTGATCGACGGCCGACGCTCCGTTCGCCGCTTTCAGTGCCAGTGCTTATTGCTGTAATCTGACTTCCCCTTTACCGGCCACAAGTTCGGCCTAATAAACAGTGTCATCTTGAACATACCGACTGATGCTTGGGTCAGCGTCACGACCACGTGACAATATGCATATCATTATTTATGTATTAGGACCTGTCATTTATGTTCGTCATACAGTCACGCCGCGCAATGCAAATTTAGTTGTATATCGAGCTAGCGTACTGGACGCAAGGCGCCCTAGAGCGTGGCACGTAAATGGCATTGTAGATGACATGCATGCCAAGATTTTTATGTTACCACCTCCCACTTATGTTCGCTATACAGTCAAGTCCCGCAATACCAATATTGGTGTATATCAAGCTAGCGAAACGGCCGTGAGCGCGCCATGAGCGTGGTATGCAAGTCATGTTGCACATGACATGTCATAATTTTCCTGCTAGCACTTATCATTTATGTTCATCATACAGTCACGTCACGCAATACCAAATTTTGTGTATATCTAGCTAGCGAAACGGCCACGAGAGTGCCATGAGCCTCCCATGCAAGTCATGTTCCACATGACATGTCATGATTTCCGTCATTTATGTTCCTCATACAATCTCGTCACTCAATATCAAATTTTGTGTATATCAAGCTAGCGAAACGGTCACGACAGTGTCATGAGCGTGGCATTCAAGTGATGTTGCACATGACATGTCATGATTTTCATATTACCAGTTGTAATTTATGCTCGTCATACAATGACGTCGCTCAATACCAAATTTGGTCTATATCAAGCTAGCGAAACGACCACAAGAGTGTCAAGAACATGGCATGCAAGTCATGTTGCACATGACAAGTCATGATTTCCCTATTACCACTTATCATTTATGTTCGGCATACAGTCACGTCACGCAATAATAAATTTGGTGTATTTCAAGCTAGCGAAACGGCCGTCAGCGCACCGTAAGCGTGGCATGTAAATCATGGTGTGCATGATATGCAGGTCATGATTTTCATATTACCACCTGTCATTTATGTTGGCCATGCAGAAATGTCTCATCGTACCAAATTTGGAATATATCAAGTTAAGAAAATGACCTGAGGAGCACTATGGCCATGGGGTGTAAATCATACTTTTCATGACAGTTAGTCATGATTTTCATAAGGCCAGTCGTTCATTTTCGTCATGCAGTCATGTTATGCCACACCAATTTTGGTATAAATCCCATTAACGATACGGCCAGGAGAGCACAAAGTCGGCTGGATAGATAGATAGATAGATAGATAGATAGATAGATAGATAGATAGATAGATAGATAGATAGATAGATAGATAGATAGATAGATAGATAGATAGATAGATAGATAGATAGATAGATAGATAGATACGCTCAATGTCGCCTAAGTTCGCTAAGAAATGCTGCGCATTTAAAAACATTAAAAAATCACAGCATATCCACGAAGTGAATGATGGTGAGTGGGCGAAGCTCGGAGGGATCATTCGGGTAACCGTGCATCCCGCCGTATATTGCCCACTCGATCATGCAAAGACGCGACAACACGTGTCACGTCTTTGCATGATCCTGGGTGTTCGATCGTGAGCTGGGCACGAGCGTCGCCGACTTGTGTTCCGGGCGCTCCCAGCCTCAGCGACAACGCCAGTTCGCGTTCCACGACAGAGGAAGACGATGCCACCTACTCAGACGCCGAAGTCCACACCAGTGCTCGACGGAACGCCTCGCCTCCGCATGCATCGCCACAGAACGCGGCTGTGAGTTGTGAAAGCCACGCGTCCTTGGCTATGGGTTGTGCCGCCGTGAGTACTGGAGCCGCCGCATGCTCCGCATGTACCCGCTGCCCTGGTTTTGCATGCGACTCACACGAGGGCACTGTGGAGCTGACTACCTCCTCTCTGGTGAAGTTCACCTCGCCGATGATCACGATGGAGTCCACATCCGGTGCTCGACTCCGAGTACCGCGCCCGCCCGATGATCCCAATTATAAGAGCGCCATCTATCCTCTTTAATCGTCAACTATACGAAAACCACTAACGCCATCTAGTGATACTATTTCCAAGGACATATAGACAGAACGCCATCTAGCGAGCAATTCTTAAAACTAACTAGAAGCGGCTACTACAACATACTATTACAGAGGAGGGAACGACCCTCACCCTAGGGAGCTTCACGGCTAAAAAAACTCAATTCTGCAAGCTGCGTCTCAGCAGTCCGTTGCTTTCGGAAAGTCACCTTCCCACGAGAGGTGTTCTATAGGACCAGCTATTACCGGCTCTGCAGTATTTTACACATGAAGCAAAACAGGGTGAAGGATTATTTTTGTGCTTTCCGAAACAAATTCTATGACCAGCATTTGCCGCCTACCCTGTGAATACTGCGGGCATTTGTTATGCGCTTCTTCTCATCTGCACATTATCATAATTATCATAATCCATTTGTCTCTCTGTCCTCATCGTCACCGAGTGTCATCACCATCATCATCCGGTGTGTCCGCGCTCTGCCTCAGGCTGCCTGTTCGCTGCCGAGTCCTCGGGCAGAATAAACGCCGTCTAACCCAAGACGTTGGCAATGGTAGCCGGGTTCTGTGCAGCGAGGGCATTAAAGACAACAGGACCTATACCCTTCAAAATATGGCGTACTTTGTCCGACTCCGGCATGGACGAATTGACACGTTGGCAGAGCGCAAGAACGTCCTCAATGTACGACGTGTACGACTCACCGGGATGTTGTTGGCGAGTATCGAGAGTTCTCTTCGCGACTGCGGATCGAATGGCCGGTGTGTCAAAGACATGACGGAGCTGCTGCTCGAAGGTAGCCCAGTCGGGTAAGTCGATGACGTGGTTGAAGTAACACGTCTTCGCAACACCGGTTAAATAGAAACAGACGTAACGCAGCTTGGCGGTATCGTCCCACCGATTAGCAGCACTCACGCGGCCGTATTCATCGAGCCAGTCCTCCACGGCTTCTACACGAAAACCGGCGAAGAGAGGGGGATCACGCTGGTGTCCATGTACGTAAACAGGAGGCGTGGCTTGCGACGGTGGGTTGGAGATGGCAGCAGCGCCGGCAGGCCCGTTCTGCGACATGTTGGCGGACAGCGGTCGCAAGCGGCGGCCTGAACGAAACTCCAGGGAGTAGAGGGGGCTGATAGAGGACCGGGGATCGAAAATTCACCTCCACCACGTGTGACGTCTTGGGTTAGACGGCGTTTATTCTGCCCGAGGACTCGGCAGCGAACAGGCAGCCTGAGGCAGAGCGCGCACACACCCGATGATGATGGTGATGACACTCGGTAACGATGAGGAAAGAGAGACAAATGGATGATCATGATTATGATAATGTGCAGATGAGAAGACGCGCATAACAAATGCCCACAATACTCAGTTCATGCGTGGAATTCAGTTTCCCACCACCAATCTTAAAAAGATTCCCCTTTGTACATTTATAAAGTAGTGTTTTTGCGGCAGTAAATGATAGCGGGGCGAAACCGGTAGACAGTAATAATAGTGGAGGCCTCACCTCCCAATACGATGACATGATTATGGGAGACGCCATAGAAGAGGGTTCCGGAAATCACGACCACCTTCAATGTTAACTTTATTAAGCACACAGGCTTCTGTAGCATTTTGCCTTCATGGAAATGCAGCCGCCGCCGGGATTCGATCTCGCGACCATTGGTCAGCAGTCGAGCGCCATAGCCGCTAGCCCATCGCGATGGGTAGTGCTACAGGGCAACGCATGCAAGATGTCACGCAAAGCGGGAGCGGTGAGCACAAGCGTCCAGATGTAACATTGTGTGAAACGCGCGTGAGCTCATTGTTCATTACCGCGGCCAGGGGCAAGACTCATATTTGTTTTCAGTGAACTCGCTGGGGCTTGCGTACATTCTACAGCACCAACCAATACGCGCGTTGCACCTGCAATCGTATTCTGATTAAAAACAAGATCAATTGCTAGTGAATCGGCGAAATTGCAAAAGGTTCTGCTTGCATCTATACAAATACACATCCAACTCCTTGGCCTTCAGTTAGTAGTTATCGCCTCAAACCACGTGGTTCATATGCTAGTACAGCCCAAGTACGGCTTGCGGAGAGGCGGAAAGGCGTTCCACTTCGCCGGGGCAAAAATGGTGATAGAATGATGATGCTCATTGCACGGTTTTCCGCTCGCTTGGATGAAGCGTGGCTTAGTCCGTCTCTCCTTCACGCGTCCCGCGTCCCACACCACCACAGCGCAGGCGCGTCCCCTCCCCATCTCTCTCTCCTCTCCTTCGCTCACCCCCTTTCTCTCCTCTAGGAATCCTCTACTCTACGGAGCGGCGCCCGCGTCCCCACAGCGCATGCGCGTCCTCTCCTCTCCTACGCTCACCCCCCTTTCTCTCCTACTAGGAATTCTCTACTCTACGAAGCGGCGCCCGCGTCCCGAGTCCTACACCCCCACAGCGCATGCGCGTACCCTCCGCCTATCTCTCCTCTCCTGAGTGTGCTCTTTTATCAGGTCTTGCTCCTATTGCTGTTCCTCTCCCCCCCCCCCCCCGCCTTTTAGATGCGAAGCATCTTATGCTCGGGGCTATGTCCGTCCCGCGTCCCGCGGGAGGGCCTTATATTGTACTACAGAACACTGTAGTACAATATAAAGCCGTCAACCACCACTACAGTCACCAGAGTCATGGCCGAGAGCACAGAGAGGCTGCTTAGCAATGACTAGGCAGGTGGTGTGTGTCGCCCAGGTTGACTCCATTCCTTGATCTTACTTGCATGTGTTTGCTTGCATGTGTTTGAACCACCACAGCGCATGCGCGTCCCCTTCTCCTCTCCTCCGCTCAACCCCTTTCTCACCTCTAGAAATCCTCTACTCTATGGAGCGGCGTCCCGCGTCCTACGCCCCCACAGCGCATGCGCGTCCCCTCCCACTCTCTCTCCTCTCCTTCGCTCACCCCCCTTTCTCTCCTCTAGGAATCCTCTACTCTACGGAGCGGCGCCCGCGTCCCACATCCCCACAGCGCATGCGCGTCCTCTCCTCTCCTACGTTCACCCCTTTCTCTCCTCTAGGAATCCTCCACTCTACGGAGTGGCTCCCGCGTCCACGCCTCCACAGCGCATGCGCGACCCCTCCCCCTGAACTCTCCTCTACTATGGCCCCCCGTCCTCTCTAGGACTCCTCTACGAAGCGGCGCGCATGACAGGTGGTGCGACAGCTGCATACTCCGCTGGGTGCGCCACGGTAGTCCCGCGGTATGAAAATGTCGGAGCGCGCGCGCCTCGTTCTCTCTTCTCTGCATCGCAGCGATGAGCGCCCGGGCTGCTGCCGCGAAACGAGAGCGGCGACGTTTCTCCCGCTCAAGCTAAGCATCTGCCCGTTGCTTCGCATCCACACATGGTTCCTTTTAGCGGGAGATGGGGAAGTTTTTTTTCTTCTAATGGCGACGTTTGCCGAAATTTGTACATACATCCTCCCCCCCTCCTCCCTCCGCTTTTTGCTCTTCGTTGCCTCGGCCCATGCGGGACTACATTGCGAGACTGCGGCCTGCTGGCTCAAGTGAGTTTGAGACCCCTGCTCTAGGGGGGTTATGTTGACGTGCTACTTCCCGAGGCGAAAACAGTGCACACTTGACGAGGACGGACTGAGGAAAGAAAAGGCTGACTAACAGCTGAAGTTTTATTGTTCATACGCCTTGAAAATATATTGCATGTATCAACAACAACAAAAAAAAAAGGAAAAGGGGGGAGAGGCACAGCAAAAGAGCAAGGCCTGATAAAAGAGCACACTGGGCATCCACCGCCGAGATTGTGAATGCTCGCCTCAATTGAACAGCACGAGAGTACTACGCAGGTCCGGTGATAAAATGATTAGAGAAATTGTAGAAGCCCAATACATTGTGACCCTACAGGACAGCTATGTCACCACCTCATCCTTAGCGCTTTTGGATAAGGAGCTAGCCTTCTTATCGGGGGCTACATAATCATGATCCCTCTTGGTAAACTGCTGTGAGTGTGCTCTTTTATCAGGCCTTGCTCCTATTGCTGGCCTCCCCCCCCCCCTGGCCGCGTATCTGCGTGCTTCGCTGCAAATGTCGTCGAAAGACGATAGTCTTGTCCCGGCCGTACAACTATGTTTTGCCTTGCCTCAGGCAGCGCCTACTCTACGTTGAATTGGCCGCATCTGGCTGGCATTGATAAAATAGAGAGGCGCTGCGCGAGATATGGACGCCATTGAAAACATTTACACCATCTTCCCAAAGGGAACCCTGATGGGATGCGAAGTAGCAGCGTTGCGCACGGGTGGCGTCACGGGTTGAACGGCGCTAACGCGGGTGCTGCGGTGAGCGCTGGAAGATTCGTTTGCAGCGATGGCTGGCGTAGGTATTGTCGTTGCGCGTCAGGCGGCAGCTGCGGGCACTGCGGCGAGCGCGCGGCAGGCGAGGGAGAGAGTGACGTCAGCGCGCACTGCGAGGGGGAGTGTGAGGTCAACGCGCAGCTGCGGCGTGACCTACTTGGCACCGCTGGAACACCTTCGGCGAGGGGAGCGCGTTGCGGCGCGTTCGTACGGACGCACGGAGGGACAGCGTTACACAGGCTAGTCAAAGAGCTGCTTCGCATGTAAAGCATGAGCTTGTGCTGAACCAAGGGCATTATACCGTGACCAAGGGCCACTGCCAGCGGCAGCACCTTATCGTCGGCACAAGGCTTTTTCGTGCAAAGCGTCGCAGTTCGTGCACAGTGTCTCATTTTCAGCGCAGCCTAAAAACACTAGGGTCTTTAGAATTGCGTACCTATGTATTTTCTAATAAAGAACACACGACCTGACACTTACATATTAATGTTGCGCCCCAGGTATGCGTAGTATTTGTTTTTTTGAACGAATATGTTCACAAGTATGAACGCAAACACCAGTTCAAAATGGCTGGGCGTTCAGAAAGTCGTTAAACTTTGGCCGAGTAGCTGAATCGGGTTACGGACAGACAGACAGACAGACAGACAGCCAGACCAAAATTTTTGCTTTGGAGTATCCCAAGAAAGACGATCGTCTTTAAAAACTTCAGTTGTTAGTCAGCGCCTGTGTCTTGTCTTTCCTCAGTCCGTCCTCGTCAAGTGTGCGCTGTTTTCGCCTCGGTATGCACAACCAACTAGCTCGAGAGGTGTTATTCACGTGCTACTTCGTCGTGTTTATCGAGGCTTGTCGCGGCTGGTGCAATGAAGAGTGCCCCTCGGGGGGCTATCTTAGCATGTAGGCACACTTGCACCGTAGATTTAGCCAGTTGATGTCTGATTCGCTTGTCATCGACTTTTCTTGCTTTAAGAAAAGTGGCACAGTAACTGGGAAGTGAAGAACTGGAATTACAGTTTGGATTTGAATCTTCTCTAGGGCGCGGGTAGTGGCATTACTGGCGTCTACAGTTTGTACTTCTGTCCTACAGGCCTTCATTTTGAAGGTAAGATGATGGCGTCGAGCTCCTGACGAGCGTTGAGTTCGGGATGTCTGTGTTCGTTGCGAGTTCTTGTCTTGGGACCGTGATGTTAAGGGGCTCTGTTGTTTGGTGGGCAACAACACCCCTCCTTTACTAGTAGTGTTGTGCTACCGTCGACGATGATGGGCTATATGGAGCGTCCGGGTGTCAGGTTTTCTGCAATCGTCGGGACTTTGGCCGTGATGTCAGGCGGATGTATGGCTCAGGAAATGTGTCGCTGAGCGGTAGGGTTCGTTTTATGTAGGTTTGCTTGTAAAGAACGGCCAAGGGCGGGGCGATAGATTGAGACGACCACCCAGTGGAACCTTGGAGGTCTACGCGACAGAGTGCCGTCTTCAAGGTTTCGGCAATCAGTGCTATTCTTATGAAACTTGCATGAAGCCCATCGGCAGCAAGAAGACGTTTTGGTGGCAGTTTCTCTAATTCACAGTCGAGGTACGACACTTTCCTCGTTCTCCGGCAGCAGGCCTTCATCGTTTAATGAAATTGGTGAGCGTCCCGGTTGAAGCGGGTACGAATTTGTGGAATGGTCGTTCCAAACGCTGATTTGTGTATCGCGCCGACGCGCATGAAATAATGTCTCAGAAGTTCTTGGCGTGTTCGGAGACAGTGTTCTACGAACATTTTGGGACGCCTGGTGAACAAGACTCTCCGTATATCCCTTTCCATCCCGAATTCTTCATAGGGTATAGCAAATTTTTTAATGTTTTTTTTTTCTAGCTATGAGACTATTGAGAAGCCTGCAAAAAAAATAAATGACACTGTATATATCATGGTTCTCATGGGAGAGGCATGTCCCGAACACTGGACGCTGTGATTAACTTTTTGCACTTAGGGGTACACTCATTCTGCTCTCTTGCTTGAAAGAATATTACTCTAGGTCCTGTGATAGGGTTACTTGTCCCCTATAAAACACAAAAATCGTTTGTTTTGACCCGGGGAAAAATTTATCATGGTTAGCTGTCGCACATAGGGTTCCGCATCATGAAGAGGAAAAACCTAGGAGGGAGCGCACCTAGCGTCCACAAGACAACCTCATCCGACGCCGCTCCCTCCTCGTGCTCCGTGCTCTTCTTAGAATTCTCAGTATGCTCATATTTCATTTTTTATTGCGATACCAATTATATGGACACTTTCGGCTGGTTTTCGCCGTCGGCGTCATTTGCCGTATATGTATATATATAACCGCCCCCTCCCCGTCGTTCGTGAGCGTGAAAAGACGCGAGGGGGGGGGGGGTCCCTCGAGCGACCGATTTTACGAGCGCGGGCGCGCGCGTTATCTCCCCCTTCTCGGCGGCCAACAGCGGGGGGGGGGGGGGCAACCTTCGATTTTACGAGCGTGGGCGCGCGCGTTATCTCCCCTTCTCGGCGGCCGACAGCGGGGGCCGGTGTACCCTTCTACGTGCTGCGCTCTCAACGCGAAGAGAATTCTCTTAAACAAGCGTTTTTCTAGAGTTGCGTGAGATCGGATCCAAAAAGAGTCAGCTGCCAGCCTCACTTCGTATAACATTACAATTTTTTGCTATCGCATTCATTGCTTCACCCTTGCGGTGAAACGGTAACTTTTTATGGCTGGCCTTCAGGATGTCACGTGAAGCTACCTTTTGTCTTCTATTTTTTCTCCATGTTTAACACGATGCGTGTCAATTTCATTCTGGTGTCCACAGTACTGGACATAAATACATCCTCGAAGTGCGGGCCGACTTCTTATTACAAATGCTACCTTTTTTGCAACATTGTTTCAAGAATACATAGGTCAGCTCACATGATTTAAATTACTTGAACTGCGCAAAGATAGCTCCTAAAATAAATTTGTATACTTGACCACATCATGCGTGCGCGTTTTCTCGTGGACGACGCCATTACTTTGAGGCGCCCTCATTAGAAAATCGGCCTGAATGAAAGACTACATGTAAAAACATGATCCTCGACTCTTACAGAAGCTGCCTAAGTGGTTTCGGCTCCAATTGGAGCGCTGTCTGCTTTTAAATGCGAATGCATTTTTTAGTGCGGCTATGTCAGGCATCCGGCGTTGTCCGGCGTTGTCCGCGGCGCTCTCTCCTCCCTGCGCCCCACTCTCCCGTCCGCTCACTCGCACGTATATATATATATAAAAAGAAAAGAAAAATTAAAAAAAAGAAAACAAGAAACAAATAGAAGAAATAAAAAAAGAATAAAAAAATAAAAGAAGGAAAATAAAAAAAATAAAAAAAAGAAAAAAAAGAAAAATATAACAAGTAAAAAAAGGAGAAAAAGAAAAAAAAATACAAAAAAAAGAAAAAAAGAAAAAAAAACGAACAAAAAAGTAAAAAAAAAAGGCGCTGCGCCGTGCTCCGGACCGGGCTGCAGAAATTAGGCGCCTTTTCCTTCTTCGAACCACAACCACCATATATAAATGGAGTGAAGCGCGCGCGAAATGCATTCGCATTTCTCACGATTTCCCTTCGGGGAGGTGGGGGCATTTTTTTCTGTCTCACTTTCTTTGTTATGTCCAGTACACTGTTCGCTGGGTCGGAAAATAATATATATATATATATATATATATATATATATATATATATATATATACATATATATATATATATATATATATACTTGGACCGCATCAGTTCGAACAGTAAGGTCAAATATGGGACAAATCGCATATTTTCTCTGATTTCACAATATTTTTTAGGAAGATTTGAAGTCTACTTCACCCCTAAACATTTTTTGTACGAAAATACACTTTCCTGAAAACCACAACATTATTAAGAATGCTTAGGCAGAATTCCAGATATCGTAAGAAAAAATGGTGAACTTTGAAGATTTTTGTTGCTTTTGAAAAGGCCTAGCTGGCAGGCATACACAAAAATTTCGGAATGGTGAAGTAGCACAACTAAACAAAACCTCTGTAGTAGCTCAAGCGTCAATTCGAAGCGCTACATACAAATATAGATTTTATATACATTTTTCTATTATGCACAGTTTAGCAGAAGCAAGCGAATTTTGAGGGGGCGCCGCGGTTTTGAAAAAATTTTTCGAGCGAAAATATTTGGCCACAGTATTACATGGGGTATACGAAACAGGTGTAAAATTTACCGGCAAAATCTGCGATGGTCGAACGCCACCTCGGGACAGTTGGCATGGAATGACCCATATATATATATATATATATATATATATATATATATATATATATATATATATATATATATATATATTGTAATGAATAAGGAAGAGACGGGAGACAACGCCCGTACGCTGGGCCAGCTGTTCTTTATCTAACCTCGTCTTCCTCCGCCTCCAGCTCGCTGCCCACGCGCCCGAATCCCAGTGTCGCTCTTCGTCATTACACTCGGCCATCACTGCGAGCGCGCGGGCTGCCGAGAAGTCTCCGGTGGGCGGCACTGGCTGTTTCGGAGGGGCCTGACTCGGCTACTCTGGAAATTTGCCTGGAAGTTTGTGAAAGATGGTTCTGGTGGCCGACAGTGGCTATGTCGCCGTGGTCGTTCGCTATGTTGCTGAGGATGCTGGGCCTTGGTTGGAACCTTTGTCGATGACGACTCTGGCGGACGAAATTGGCTGTGTCGTGGTGGTCTACGACCTCGGCCACGCTGCGACTTGTCAGGGAAAGTGGTCTCGTTTTTTTCTGTTGGACGTAGATGCCAGCCCTCGCGGTAGTCGAAATTCCCTGCAGCGATGCGGCTTGGCATTAAATTTTCTCGGCGACGGATTTGGCGGGCGGCCTTGACTATTTCGGCATGGTCGCTGGTGTTTCCCAAACCGCTGGTTTTTCCCAAAACGCCGGCCTTTGTCGCGCCGCATCTTTGAAAATAGGACAGGAAATGGTGGAACCGCTAACGCGACTCGCCGCCCCAAACGCGGTCGTCTGCACATCTTGCAGCGGGTCGGAGGGTGTCTGGGTGTTGTTCTAGACGCCTGCGTCACGGTGGGGTCAAGTTCCCACGCTGATCTGTGACGCGGCTTCTGCTTTTGCAGCGTTGTCACTCTGTTGCTCCTTGATGTTCTCAAGCCCGCAATTTTTGAAGCCGCGCTGCGTGGAGCTAGACGGCTTCGTCGGAAGCCGCCTCCGAGAGCAGAAGACTTGTGCTGGGCTCGTAAGTCTTCGATGAAAACGACCGGAGATGTCTCAGAGACATTGGCGTCTTCTGGAGAGGCGTCTTTTAGCAAGAGGGAAGGGCTCGTACGTTCGCTCAATGAATGTTGGGAAGAGTGCAGGTCCGCTTCCGTTTGGCAAGGGAGAAACGTGGTGGAATCCATGGACATGTATGTTTCATCACGTGACAAAGCCTCCAGTATGACTCGGGCTGGTGCCTCCAAGTGCCCAGATGGTGGTGAGCATGGGGGCAGCTTTTCCGATAGACGTGAATGGGAAATGCATTCGGCCATTGGCAGAGATGTACTCGTGTCGGCTGGCCGAGGCAGCGTCACGGCACAGCTTGAGTCCGGTGTTTGTAGCAGGACCAGCTGCGCAGTTCGCCGGTGAGATGCAGGTGGCAGTTGCATCCTCGGGATGGGGGCCTTCCCGAGCTCTGTCCTCGGGGAAGGTCCAGTTCGACTCGCTGGACGCGCTCGGTATCCGGCCGAAAGCGGCAATCAGGGCAGCACTCCATTCTGCCCAGGACTGTCTCACGCCTTCGTACCTGTGCCACGCAGCGGCACCGTCACGAAGGCGCTCTACGGCCACGGACCATTTCTGTAGCTCCGTCCAGGCCTCGCGGGCTGCTAGATCGTTGACGGTCGCCACCCAACTGTCGGCGTCGTTCTGGAACCCGTGAAATTCCGGTAGTTCGCAGACAGCCGGTGATGGTGGGGCGGCAGGTGAAAATGCGGAGATATTCAACGCGAAGCAGCCCAGCTGGCATGAAAGCTGCATGAGAGTGAGCCGCAGCTCCCTTCGTTGTTCGGGTGCGCTGGCCTCGAGGTCGTATGAGGCGGCTACCTCCAGCATGGCGTCGATGGCGCACAATTCCGGCACGACAGCAGGAAACAGCGCTGAGCTCGACGCTTTCAAGAAGCTGACCGTGACGCGGAGGCGCTCGATGATACGGGGAAAGCGCGGCGGCGTTTTCAGGCGATCCGCACGCTGTCTTGTCGGCGTTGGGGCACGCCAAGGAAGCCTGAACGGCGTCCTGCTCACCCGTTAGAAGAGTATCGGGCATGGGGTCCGTGTAACGGGGAGCGTACGCGACGTTCCCGAACGGCAGGAGCCCGTGTGCCTTCTCAGACGAAGGTGGTAGCCAGGTTCCTCTCAGGTCGTACCCTGAAATCATCGGAGAGGCATTGACGCCGTCTGCGGTCCAGGGCGAGAGGGTGTCGCAAGGAGAAGGCTGCACGGCATTTCCGGGCAACAGAACGCTGTGCGCTGTCCTGCCGACGCCGGGATATGGCCGCCTTTGGGCCACCGAGGAGGCCTGGACGCCGTCCTCGAATGGTGGCGTACGTGCTTCCGGCCGTAGCAGGGTCCTGGCGTCCATTGTCGAGGAAGCGTGGACGGCGTTCCGCAGACGTAGAGACCCGCAACGCCGACGACCCAGGAGCACGTAGAGGTGGCTTCAGCCGCAAGGTTCACTTGTCGAACTGCGCCATTGTAATGAATAAGGAAGAGACGGGAGACAACGCCCGTAGCTGGACCAGCTGTTCTTTATCTAACCTCGTCTTCCTCCGCCTCCAGCTCGCTGCCCACGCGCCCTAATCCCAGTGTCGCTCTTCGTCATCACAATATATATATATATATATATATATATATATATATATATATATATATATATATATATATATATCAAGAAGAAGGTGTCCTTGGATCCAGCAAATGCAATACTTCGAAGTAGAGGACGTGCAAAACGAAAACTTCGTTTATTTTTCCAACGTTTCAGCCGGGGCCCGGCCTTCATCAGGGAATATATATATATATAGATATATATATATATATATATATGAGAGACCGCGAGAGCAACCCTTGCCGCGGGCCGGCAGTTCCATTATGGTTTTTCTTTCCATTCAACTTGCTTCCCGCGCGCCCGAGCAACTGTGCCACTCTTCGTCACTACACTCGGCCACGCTGCGACTTTGCATCGTACAAGAAAAGCTGCAGAAATTGGCTGTGGCAGGCCGCACTGGCAGTGCCGCTGCTGTCGGTGTTGTGTACGTCTTGACTTGGCCAGGTTAAATGGCATGCATTCTTGAGGGCGACACAGGCTGTCGGTATGGTCGGTGCAGGAATCGTCCGCGCTGGGAATCAGCGTGATGACTAGCGTGGGCACGCATTTGTGTACACAGCGAAGGAAATCGTGGAAGCTGCACCGCTATCTGCTACACTGAGCGATGATGTCGGCGCTGCTTGCGGTGTATCGAGGGGCGTCGAGGTGTCTTGGTAGGCATCTTCAAGCACGCAGGGCCGAGTTCAGGTAGTGACTCGTGTGGTAACTCATGCTCTGGCAGCATTGTCTTGTCGGACTAGTGCTCGAGCGGCTGTTTCTTATAGTTCCGCGCACAGTAAAGCCTTCCCGGTCAGAAGCCGTGTCACCAGCTCAAGACATGACCTGCACCGTTGGGGCGGGTCTTTGATGACAGCGAGCCCAGCCGGGGTAGGTACCTTATGCTTCTTTCCTGGAGAGAGCGCTTAGAACGTGGGGAACGCGCGCACACTCGACCAATGACTGCCACGATATCTGGGGATGTGGCTTCCGAATGTGGGTCAAATCTGGAGAGGTAGGTTGTCCTTCCTTTCAAATTGGTTCTGGGGGAACTGATATCATCACACAGCAGGCCGGCGCCTCCGTGCGCTCTAGTGCTGGCCAGCTTGGAGTTCGCGCTGGCGGCCGCAGTGAATGAAATGTGGTCGGGGCGTCTATCAAGGATATTAGGGTGTCAGATACCGACGAAAGGTCCGAGGCCGGAAGTGCTGAGCCTGGTCTCTGAGGTTTGTGTGTACCAGGACAGGTTGTTAAACTGCATGCCGGTGAGCTGCACTCCTCAAGTGCAGCCTAGAGGTGGTGCCCCTGCTGACCTCCACCCTCGGGGAGCAGTTAGGTTGGATTGGGTGGTGCCAGCGAGGTGGAAGTGATTCCGTCCAAAAGCAGCTTTCAGCCTGGCGCTCCACCTCCGTTCAGGACTGCTGCCTGGTGCCTTCATACCGATGCCACGCCGCGGCAGCATTACACCATTTCTGTTGGTCCGTCCACGCCTCGCGAGCTCCGAGAGCGTTGGTGGCGGCCACCCAGTTGTCGTTGTCCTGAAATCCGTATAACTCCGGTAGTTCAACGACAGTCGGTTATGGTGACACGGCAGGCAAAACTGCGGAGAATGACGATGCCAAGCAGCCGAGTTGGCATCGCAACGCCGCGAGGGCATACCGGAGCTCTCTGCGGCTCTCGAGTGAGCTCTCTTCATGGTCTTGAGAGGCGGCTGCGGCCAATGCGGCATCGATCGAGTACAGAGCTGGCAAGGCTGTAGGAAACAGCGCAGAGGTCGACACTGTCAAAGCGTTGACCATGACGCAGAGCCATACGCTGCTGCGGGGAAAGCTCGGCGGCGCTTTCGGGCGATCCGCACGTGGACCTAGTAGTGACGTCTGAGGTGTAGAAGGTCATCAGTGCACTGACTGAGGCGGGACCCTTGTCTGAGTGAGCTTGGACAGCACCGCAAAGCGGCTCAGGTGCCGATGGAGTACTAAGCGAAGCGTTGACGCAGCGGGAAGTGTCTGATGCGAATGTGCGACCTCGCAGACCGGCGAAGTCTCGGCCTTACCAGACAGAGAGCGAGCCCCGACATCACCGCTGTGATCAGAAGTATTTCAATGACCGATTCGAACGCTAGCGCGCAGGCCCGTGGCCGCGTCACCTGCCTCGTGCAAGAGCGAGTGTCTCGTCTTCTTCAATGCGACGCTGGTGCTGCTGCCGCTACAGAGGGATGCCCCCCCCCTAGAGAGGAGGAAAGTCTGACGAACGATCGCAACTCCCAGGAGACGCGATGCGTCTTGGGTGTAGCGTAAGAATGCAGCGATCCGGAATGCAGTAGCGTTGCGTCGCACGATGGTGTGGCCGATGGCAACGTTACTTCGAAGTAGGCAGGCTTGAGACGTTCGAGAGCGATTGTATCGGGCAGGCCGTTGACGTTGACGACGAATGTAGATGGACGACGCTCCAGAACTCGATAGGGCCGATATTTTGCAGCCGCACTACGGAGTAGTGCGGCTGCAAAGGCTTCCGCACGGCACAGTTGCGCACGAAAAACGTGTAGCAGAGGCGAGCTGCGGAGACACGTAAGGGAGCTCTCGATTCGTGCGGGCGTGTAGGCACGGGGCGTATCTGCTGGAAGATCTTTTGCAGTTTAGAAACGTAGTCTCGGGCTGGTGGCACAGGTGTTTTGGAGGGGGCATCGAAGAAGTCGCATGGTAGGCGTAGCGAACTGCCGTAGACCGACTCGGCGCATGAGCAGCCCAGGTCGCTCTTGATGGCAGCTTTAATGCCAAGCAAGACGAGTGGTAGTTGGACGACCCACTTCTCTGGTGATCCATGTGCCATGAGGGGAGGACTTGAGATGCCTGTGGAAACGCTCGACCAGCCCATTTGTTTGTGGGTGGTAAGAGGTAGTGCGGAAGCGTGTCGTTCCGAGGAGCTTGAGGAGTTCGTTGAAGAGCACCGAATCAAAGTGCCAAGCGCGATCGGTGACTACAGTAGATGGGCAGCCGAACCTCGCAATCCATGTCGACACGAAGGCTGCTGCAACTGTGGGTGGTGATATGTCGGTGATGGGTGTAGCTTCTGGCCACCGAATGTAACAGTCGATGAATTTCAGTATGTAGTTGTAGCCATTGGAAGGTGGGAGAGGGCCGACCAGGTCCAAGTGAACGGTGTCAAAACGCGCGTGCGGTGGAAGGAAGAACTTCGCAGGAGGTACGGGATGGCGCTGGATCTTGGAGCGTTGACATGGCAAACAGCAGCGCACCCAGTCGCAAACTTGTACGTTGAGCTGAGGCCAAACGTAGCGACTGGAAATCAGCTTCTGTGTCGCGCGAATCCCTGGATGAGACAGACTGTGTACAGCATCGAACAGGCGTCTGCGAAGCGGTGCCGGGATGAAAGGTCGGGGTGTGCCGGTAGATGTATCACACACTACCGATGTACCATCTAAAGTCAAAACCACGTCCTCCAGTTTCAGCGACATTGAAGAATTTCGGAGGGTACGCAGCTCGGTATCGTCACGCTGGTGAGTGGCGAGTAGGCCGACGTCAATGACAGAGGACTCTGCAGTTGGTGTCGAGACTGCATCGACGCGGCTCAGAACATCGGCAGGAATGTTGTCGGTGCCTTTGACGTAACGGAACGTTCTCGTAAACTCCGAGATGTAGGAGAGATGTCGACTCTCGCGAGGTGAGTAGCAGGACGCCGATTGGTTCATCGCGTGCACAAGGGGGCTTATGGTCAGTCAAGACACTAAACTGACGACCTTCTAGGAAGTGCCGGAAGTGTCAGACAGCCAAGTATACGGCGAGTAGCTCGCGGTCGAAAACGCTGTAGCGACTCTGTGTAGTCTTCAGCTTCTTTGAAAAGAAAGCGAGTGGATGCCATGTGCCGTCGATGATTTGATGTAAAACGGCACCAATCGCGCTCGTGGAGGCGTCTGTCATGATAGCAGTCGGCGCATGTGGTTTCGGATGTTTCAGCAGTGTTGCACTGGCGAGGGCAGCCTTGACTCTTGTGAATGCGTGGGCGGCCTCTTCAGTCCACTGAAGCGCTTGTTTCCGTTTGGAGCATAAAGGGCCCCTCACCAGGTTTGACAATTTTTAGCTGACGAGCGCAATTGATACATTGAGCGTTTACGATCACGTCTGCCAAAATTTGCAACGCTATGCGCCGCGGAAATGGGTCAAATTTCAAGCTGAACGCTGCTTGCCCTTCCTTTCGCGTGCTCGCGCGTAGAGGGTGAGGGGATGACGTACACGGCGGAATGGCCCTACGTAGATGGCAGTGCTGTGACGACGGTCCTCTACGTAGACGGCTGTGCACTGACGTCGACAGCAGTAGCACGTAACACTGCGAAAATAATTTGACACGACGTGTGTAGTTTGTGGATTTTGTTGCTTGAATAGAGGAATAAAACTTGAGAGAAATAATGAGACGCACAAAGGGAATGTCTGCGTCTTTTTTCATTTTTGTTCACTGAATTGCAGTGATATGCGGGGCTAATGTGCCTCCGTTTCGCATGCGTTCGTGTCCCCGCGGTGAGCGCATTGAGCAGACGCCAATCCTGGAAACGAAAGTGATGTGCTGGAGCGTTCGAGCACTCAATGTACTCATTTATTCTAGCGCGTCCAAGTAAACGTAAATGCGGCACTGGCTCATGATACCGCCACTCTCGTGCCAGTGAAAAGTGAAACAAACGCGCACCGAGGCATCCATCCCGCAGAAACAGGCAATAGACCACAAAATAACGCTGGTCAACAAAACAACGCCGCGCGCGTGCTCGGGGGCTGGGCTTCCTCGGTCACGTCATGCACACGTGACCTTGCGAGCCATGACGTGTTGTTCTCGCTCGGACACCGGAGAAGGTAGGGAAGAGATTAGGCTTGCGAAGTCTACGCGGGCCGAGCGGCAAGGATTTCGAGCTCGCCTCCTCGCGTCATCGTCTCGCGCCACATCAAAACGTAGGTTTTCTCAGCGCCTAATGAACCGATTGAAAAAAATTCTTGTGGCATAATGCTCCTCATCGGACACACAACAACTGCCAGCGTCTAACTAAAATTTGTTATGGGGCTAGGTGAGGGGCCCCTTTAACAGAAGTCTAGAGGCGCCTCAAGTCGTGCACAATCGGGTATAAACTGTCGATAGAAATTGATGAACCCGAGAAATTGGCAAAGCTTCGTCATCGTAGCCGGTCGTGGAAAATCTTCGACGACGCGAATCTTGGACGGCAGTGGTCGAATGCCGTTCGCGTCGACTACGCGTCCAAGAAACTCGAGTTCCTGGCGACCAAATTCCCTTTTGGCGGCGTTGATGACGATTCCTCGGCTGGCAAGGCGGGAGAACAACACCCGCAGGTGTTGTACATGCCCTTCAATGGAAGGACTTGCGACAAGGAGGTCGTCGATGTAGGCAAAGACGAAGGGCAAGCCTCGGGTGACGGAGTCGATGAAACGCTGGAACGATTGACCAGCGTTCCGTAGGCCGAAGGGCATGCGGAGGAATTCAAACAGACCGAAAGGTGTGGTGATGGCGGTCTTCGGAATGTCTTCCTCGGCGACTGGCAACTGATGATAGGTGCGAACAAGATCGATCTTGGAAAACATCGTCGCACCGTGCAGCGCTTCCGTAAAGTCCTGGGTGTTCGGAAGCGGGTAGCGATCAGGAACGGTGATGTTGTTGAGCGCCCGGTAATCGCCACATGGACGCCAATCCCCAATCTTCTTAGGCACCATGTGAAGTGGTGACGCCCAGTTGCTAGAAGGTCGGATGATACCGAGTGCGAGCATGTGCTCGAACTCCGCGCGAGCAACTTTGAGTTTCTCAGGGGACAAACGCCGAGGTCGAAAATAGACCGGAGGGCCGGAGGTGACGATGTGGTGACAAACGTCGTGTTGGACCGGTAGAGTCCAGTCCGGCTGGCGCGTCAGAGTGGAGAACTCACGGAGGAGCTCGGCGAACGGTTCCTCCAGCATAGAAGATATCGGTGCGATTGGCGATGTGGTTTTCGCAAGGGCGCCGGTAACAGTCAGGTGGGGGGACAGAGTCGATAAGACGACGCTGTTTTACGTCGACAAGGAGCCCGTAGTGGTGCAGAAAGTCAGCTCCGATGAAGGCGCGTCGGACGTCTGCAACCAGGAAAATCCAGGGAAACGCTCGTCGGAGGCCAAGATTGAGCATGATGGAGCGTGATGCGAAAACAGGAATTTTGGTACCGTTGACTGCTTGCAAAAACGACACAGGTGTCGTTTTTCGGTCGGAGTTTTGAACAGGAATAATGCTTACGCCTGCTCCTGTGTTGACTAGGAAACGTTGTCCTGTGGCTCTGTCCATGACCTAGAAAAGGCGACTTGTGTGCTGGGCCAGACCGCTTGTGGCCGTCAGAGGTCGGCCGGCCTGTTTTCCTGTCACGCGCATGGACGCCGGCAGTGACGAGCTTCGTTTCCAAAACGGCGATGGTAGTAGCAGACGCCCGACGTTGGCGACGCGTCACAGCTGGTAGGTGTGCGTATCGCCTCGCTGGGGCGCAATTTTGTAAGCGTTCTAGCATAGAACGGGGAGGAGGATAGAACAAAAACAGGAGGGAAGCAAACAGCGAATAGGCGAGCTGGGTAGTTCAGGAATGTATGCAGTGCATAAAGAAATGTATAATTATTATAACTGAACATCAATATTCAGAGCCATTGTTTTAAATGCGAATGCATTTCATAGTCGGGCTATGTCAGGCATCCGGCGTTGGCGTTGTGCGGCGTTGTCCGCGGAGCAGGAGGATAGGTTGAGGAGGTGTGCGCGCCGGCAGGTGTTAGATGTGAAGCATCTTATGGCGAAGCTTAATCCGGTGGTGGTGGTGTGCGGCGTGACCACCCTTACTGCGCATGCGCAAACCCTTTCATAAAAATAAAAAACCTCCTCTCTCCCTCTCTCTCCTCTAGGCATCCCTCCCCGCGGCAACCACACCCTCACTGCGCATGCGCCTCCCCTCCTCTCTCCCCTGCTACGCTCCCCCCTCTCTCCTCTAGGCATCCCTGCCCGCACCGTCCACACTCCCACTGCGCATGCGCGTCCCACCTCTCTCTCCTCCCTTACGCTCCCCCCCTCTCTTCTCTAGGCATCTCTGCCCGCAGCGTCCACACTCCCACTGCGCATGCGCGCCCCCCCCTCTCTCTCTCTCCTACGCTCCCCCCCCTCTCCCTCTCTCGCCTCGCGACGCCAACACAGGCAACGTCTGCTAGCGAGTTTCTTGGTTGAAAAAACCGACTGCTCGCGCTGCACAACCGTTCCCTGGCCACCCCGTATATATGGCAATGGATCTTGACCTCCAAGGTGGTGCCGGTGGGAGATTTCTCCTGTGCGTTGTTGAACAATAAAAATTCGCAGCTTGCGCGTTAACTAAAAGCGGAGTGCGGGTCTCTGTATCGAGTCGGAGTCTTCTGTCTCTCATTGCCCATTAGCAGCGATTGACATGTTCCAGTAGGAAACACTGCTCCATCGCTGCGTCCTTTACGCATCCCCAGTTTTAAATGCGAATGCATTTCTTAGTCGGGCTATGTCAGGCATCCGGCGTTGGCGTTGTCCGCGGTGGCCTCGGCAGGTGTTATATTGAGTGGAGAGGAGGAGAGCGCTCTGGTGCGTGAGGGCGCTCGCATCGCGGGAGCTCGGCGGAGCTATATATGACAAAAAAAAATTTTTAAAAAATACAAAAAAAAAGAAAATTAAGAAAAAAATTTTAAAAAAAATTAAAAAGAAGAAAAAAACAGAAAAAAAGCAAAAAAAAAAACAGCCGCTGCGCCGTGCTCCCGACCAGGCTGCAGAAATTAGGCGCCTTTTCCTTCTTCGAACCACTACCACCATATATAAATGGAGTGAAGCGCGCGCGAAATGCATTCGCATTTCCTCACGATTCCCTTCGGGGAGGTGGGGGGCATTTTTTTTCGCAGCTTGAAGTTGAAGAGCTCGGTGACTTTGACAATTAACTTCTGTTAAGGTCTTGACGTAGCGCCAGGTGGTATCGCAGTGGCGTTGGCCCCCACGCTGTTTAAACCAATGCTTCTAGTATTAGCAGTATTAGTGTACTTGTAAAATTCAAACGGCGCGACAATTCGAACCGTTACCCAGTAGTCGAAATAGCGCAGCAATCGAGAAGAGGTCCGCGCTTTCCCGACAACCAAAGGGCGTTTCTGCTCTCATTTATGGAGCGGCATCCCCAGTTAGCCTTACGTGCTAGCGAGCTCACCCACGAGTACACAGCAGCGGACAGGCGTCAGCTGTGAGGCGGTAGAGAAATGCGCGAGAAACCCACTCCTCCGGCCCCACCGCTTACGTTTCGATCCAAGCCGAGTTGTCCGCGGAGACTGTTTTATAGCCATACCATCGATAGAACGACGACCGAGCCCGTTATAACAACCTCCTCTCCGTTCTAAGCACATTTTGTGGCTACTCACACGTCTTGACCGTCGGACTAGCCTCAGAGCCTCGACGAATCGCGCATGGCTTTCTCTCCTCTTTTTTGTTCTATCCTCCTCCCCGTTCTATGCTAGAACACTTACAAAATACCCCCCTGGAACTTCGGTGGCGTGAACGGCGAGGTGACGCGCGGCGATGTGCTGCAGAGACGATGCGTTCGAGACGCTCACACAGGGCGTCGAGCGGCGATTGTGCTGTTGAAGACGGGATAGTTCGCAGCGTGGTTGCACTGTCACAAGTAGACGCTGTGGTGGCTGCGATGGTTGGCGTGGCTACTTCCATCACCTTGCCGGCCAACGCGGCAAGTCCGGTGAGGTCCATGGTAGAAGCTGTCGCCAGAACCATCTGCACGATGGCCGGTAGTCATTGTAAAAACAACTCGCGTAACAGCGCGTCGTCGATGGATCTCGCGTTGTCTCCGAGCAGCTGCTTCATTCGGCGAAGAAGTTGACTGGGGCGTCGGTCGCCGAGTTCTTCAGCGGACAGAAGCTGCTGGATGCGAGAACGCTGTGAAACTGTCGCGCGCTGTAGCAGGGTCGTCTTGAGATCGTCGTAGGCCTTCGCAGACAGCAGGGTGCTCAACAGATCCACTACTTCGTCAATGGCGGTGGGCGAGAGTGCCGCGACAGCGTAGTGGAATTTCGTAGCTTGGGAGCGGATACCAGCAACTTGAAATTGTGATTCCGCCTGAAGAACCCACGCCGACGGATGCTGGTCCCTGTACTGAGGAAGGCGGACAGCGATGGCTGAGCAGGAGGGCTCACCGCGTTGCTCGGGAAGGTTCTGCTCTCGAGAACTCGTGCGGTCGGTCTGTTCCATGGTCGCCTCTGCCACGGAAACGTATGGCCACAATCACGTCTGGGTCACCAAAATGTCGCGAATGTGCGACCTCGCAGACCGGCGAAGTCTCGGCATTTACCAGACAGAGAGCGAGCCCCCGACACGACCGCTGTAATCAGAAGTATTTTAATGACTGATTCGAACGCTAGCGCGCGCAGGCCCGTGGCCGCAGCACCTGCCTCATGCAAGAGCGAGCGTCTCGTCTTCTTCAATGAGACGATGATGCTGCTGCCGCTACATGTGAATGGCATTACCAGGCAACGCTAGCACATGCGCTGCCTTGGCGGCACCGGGGTAAGCCTGCCCTTGAGCCATCAAGAAGACCTGGACGGGGGCTCCACGATCGCTGTACCGTGAGCGGCGGAGATGTCTCAGAGACATTGGCGTCTTCTGGAGAGGCGTCTTTTAGCAAGAGGGGAAGGGCTCGTACGTTCGCTCAATGAATGTTGGGAAGAGTGCAGGTCCGCTTCCGTTTGGCAAGGGAGAAACGTGGTGGAATCCATGGACATGTATGTTTCATCACGTGACAAAGCCTCCAGTATGACTCGGGCTGGTGCCTCCAAGTGCCCAGATGGTGGTGAGCATGGGGGCAGCTTTTCCGATAGACGTGAATGGGAAATACATTCGGCCATTGGCAGAGATGTACTCGTGTCGGCTACCGAGGCAGCGTCACGGCACAGCTTGAGTCCGGTGTTTGTAGCAGGACCAGCTGCGCAGTTCGCCGGTGAGATGCAGGTGGCAGTTGCATCCTCGGGATGGGGGGCCTTCCCGAGCTCTGTCCTCGGGGAAGGTCCAGTTCGACTCGCTGGACGCGCTCGGTATCCGGCCGAAAGCGGCAATCAGGGCAGCACTCCATTCTGCCCAGGACTGCTGTCTCACGCCTTCGTACCTGTGCCACGCAGCGGCACCGTCACGAAGGCGCTCTACGGCCACGGACCATTTCTGTAGCTCCGTCCAGGCCTCGCGGGCTGCTAGATCGTTGACGGTCGCCACCCAACTGTCGGCGTCGTTCTGGAACCCGTGAAATTCCGGTAGTTCGCAGACAGCCGGTGATGGTGGGGCGGCAGGTGAAAATGCGGAGATATTCAACGCGAAGCAGCCCAGCTGGCATGAGAGCTGCATGAGAGTGAGCCGCAGCTCCCTTCGTTGTTCGGGTGCGCTGGCCTCGAGGTCGTATGAGGCGGCTACCTCCAGCATGGCGTCGATGGCGCACAATTCCGGCACGACAGCAGGAAACAGCGCTGAGCTTGACGCTTTCAAGAAGCTGACCGTGACGCGGAGGCGCTCGATGATACGGGAAAGCGCGGCGGCGTTTTCAGGCGATCCGCACGCTGTCTTGTCGGCGTTGGGGCACGCCAAGGAAGCCTGAACGGCGTCCTGCTCACCCGTTAGAAGAGTATCGGGCATGGGGTCCGTGTAACGGGGAGCGTACGCGACGTTCCCGAACGGCAGGAGCCCGTGTGCCTTCTCAGACGAAGGTGGTAGCCAGGTTCCTCTCAGGTCGTACCCTGAAATCATCGGAGAGGCATTGACGCCGTCTGCGGTCCAGGGCGAGAGGGTGTCGCAAGGAGAAGGCTGCACAGCATTCCCGGGCAACAGAACGCTGTGCGCTGTCCTGCCGACGCCGGGATATGGCCGCCTTTGGGCCACCGAGGAGGCCTGGACGCCGTCCTCGAATGGTGGCGTACGTGCTTCCGGCCGTAGCAGGGTCCTGGCGTCCATTGTCGAGGAAGCGTGGACGGCGTTCCGCAGACGTAGAGACCCGCAACGCCGACGACCCAGGAGCACGTAGAGGTGGCTTCAGCCGCAAGGTTCACTTGTCGAACTGCGCCATTGTAATGAATAAGGAAGAGACGGGAGACAACGCCCGTACGCTGGGCCAGCTGTTCTTTATCCAACCTCGTCTTCCTCCGCCTCCAGCTCGCTGCCCACGCGCCCTAATCCCAGTGTCGCTCTTCGTCATCACAATATATATATATATATATGTGTATATATATATATATATATATATATATCAAGAAGAAGGTGTCCTTGGATCCAGCAAATGCAATACTTCGAAGTAGAGGACGTGCAAAACGAAAACTTCGTTTATTTTTCCAACGTTTCAGCCGGGGCCCGGCCTTCATCAGGGAATATATATATATATATATATATATATATATATATATATATATATATATATATATATATATATATATATATATATACCGTGAGCGGCGTTGGCGAGAGGGAAAGCCCACAGCAGCGATGACCCACGCGGCCACGCTTATGGTTCGCAGTTCGTAGGCTGTGCCATTGTAGGAGAAAAGAGACAGGGACAGCGCCCTTGCAGCGGGCCGGCTATTCTGTCCTGGTTCTTCTTCCTCTCCAACTAGCTTTCCGCGCGCCCGAGCCCCTGTACCACTCTTTGTCACTACAATATATATATGGGTCATTCCATGCCAACTGTCCCAGAGGTGGCGCTCGACCATCGCAGATTTTGCCGATAAAATTTACACCTCTTTCGTATACCCCATGTTGTACAGTGGCGAAACATTTTTGCTCGAAAAAATTTTCAAGACCGTGGCGCCCCCTCGAAGTTCGCTTACTTCTGCTAAACTGTGCATAATAGAAAAATGTATATAAAATGTATATTTGTATGTAGATCTTCGAAATGACGCTTGAGCTATTACAGAGGTATTGTTTCGTTGTGCTACTAAACCATTCCGAAATTGTTGTTTCCTTGCCAGCTAGGCCTTTTCAAAAACAACGAAAATCTTCAAAGTTCGCCATTTTTTTCTTATGCTATCTGGAACTCTACCTAAGCATTCTTAATAATATTGTGGTTTTCAGGAAGGTGTAGTTTCGTGCAAAAATGTTTAGGGGAGAACTAGACTTTAAATCTTCCCGAAAAAAAATTGTGAAATATGAAAAAAAATATGCGATTTGTCCCATATTTGACCGTATTTTTCGTACTGATGCGGTCCAAGTAAAAGTCCTCTTGATGCGGCGTTTGATAGGCGACTTTGTGGCTAAGTAATGAAGAAAGTCTAATCAAATCATTTTTGTTTTAAGAAAGAAAATAATTTTTTGAAGTTGGTCCTCAGAACGCACCCTGCATTCCTTTTGTTGCCACTTCGCCGCAAAGCACGTGGTCATCCTTGCAGCTGACACTTGTCACAGGAAGCGGCAAAGTGCTAGATGTATGTCAGCGGCTCTTGAGTGGTCGAAAGTCTTGTTGCTTTGATGCCAAGGATCCTAGTATTGAGTTCGCTTTACGATGTGAGCTTGCTTGGCGTGCCCATTGGGAAGTATCGACGCCGTTCAGCAGCTTGGGGTATCGTTGGCACATTTTGCTACAGGGCTGTCTGCATCTGGCTGGCCTTGATAAAATAGAGGAGGCGCCGAGGCGCTGCGTGAGACATGGACGCCATCTGGCAGTGCTGTCGAGAAACATCACCTTGTGCAGAACCCAGCAGCAACATATCGTCGGCCGAGGGCTTTTTCGTGCATAGCGTCGCTTTTTCAGCGCAGCCTAAGAAACGCTGGGGTCTTCATAATTACTTATCTATGTATTTTCTTATAAAGAAACATACCAGAGACTACTTATATATTGACGTTGCTCCTCACACATGCTTAACATTTGCTTTTTTGATCGACAATGTTCACAAGTATGAACAAAAATACTTGTGCAAGATGGCTGGGCGCTGAGAAAGTGGTTAAACTTTGGTCGGGTGGCTGAATCGTGTGACGTGCCGACAAACAGAGAAACAGACAGACAGACAGACCAAAATTTCTCCGTTTATGTATCCCAAGAAAGACTATCGTCTTTAATAAGTTACTAGTCGCTGGTGCTTCTTTCACATGGTCCAACGACTGCGAGTTCACATTTGAAGCTCTGAAAGGACGCCTGACTTCCGGACCAGTGCTCCGCCACTTTGACGAGAGAGCGCCCACTATACTGCACACTGACGCAAGCGCACAAGGCATTGGGGCCGTCCCTCTGCAGCGTGATGCCGCCTCTAAAGAGCAGGTTGTGGCATACGCTAGCCGGACTCTGTCGACAGCTGAGCGCAACTACACGATCACGGAGCAAGAGTACCTGGCTATCGTCTGGTCGATACAGAAATTCGGCCCGTACATCTACGGTCGGCACTTTACCATCGTCACCGACCATCACGCACTGTGTTGGCTGTCATCAATGAAGGATATGTCAAGACGTCTAGGGCGCTGGATACTGCGCTTGCAAGAATACGACTTTACCATCACCTACAAGTCTGGCAAATGTCATCATGATGCCGACGCGCTGTCCCGATGCCCGCTTTCGACCTCTTTTGACAGTACATCCTCCGCATCGCCTTCGAACGGCTCCGACGTCCAGCCTGCCTCACAACACCTATTGCTCGCTTCACTGGACCAAATTCAACTATCTTCGCCCTCTGATTTACGCTCACTTCAGCGCGCAGACTCCTACTGTCGGACTTTCATTGATCGCATTCGCGGTGTCACTAAACCACCCAACAGCCGCTTGCGACGCCAGCTTCGACATTTGCGCCTCGATGACGGCGTGCTTCATCGTTATACTCGTATTTACCATCCCACGGGTAACAAGTGGGTGCCAGTCCTCCCCCGCTGCCTTCGTCTTCGAGTTTTAGAAGCATTCCACGATGACATTGCCGCCGGTCATCTAGGGCTTCCGCAAGACCTACGACCGCATCAAGACCCGCTGCTTCTGGCCTGTTTTGTCCACAGCGGTAGCCAAATACGTGGGCTCGTGCGCGTCGTGTCAGCACCGTAAGCGATTGACATCCCCGCCGGCTGGTTTCCTGCAGCCTCTTCCTTGTCCGACCGCACCTTTTGAATTTGTCGGAATTGACTTGTATGGTCCCTTGCCGTTACCATCTTCCGGTCACCGCTGGATCGTCACTGCAGTCGACCATTTGACAAGATACGCCTAGACGGCGCCTCTTCGTTCTGCTACCGCTACCGAAATCGCCGGATTTTTCTTGCAGTCCATCGTCTAGCGCCACGGAGCTCCTCGCGTTCTTCTGAGTGACCGTGGCAAAGCCTTCATTTCCAAGGTCCTCGAGGAAGTCCTGCGGGCGTGTAATATGACGCATAAAACCACTTCTACATACCACCCGCAGACGAACGGCCTTACTGAGCGCTTCCACCAAACGCTGTCTGACATGATATCCATGTACTTACGTACTGACCACAAAAACTGGCAGAACATTTTACCAATTGTCACCTTTGCCTACAATACTGCGATACAACGATCTACTGGCTACAGCCCTTTTTTCCTCGTGTATGGACGACCTGCCTCCTCCGTATTCGACACGGCCTTCTTCTTTGCTCCTGCTCCATGCAGTACTTCTCTGCCAGAAGACTTTGCAGCTCGAGTCGCGCATTGCCGTGAAATTGCTCGTAAAAACACCGAAGCTACTCAAGAGGAGAGAAAACGTCCCTGCGATAGCAAACGACGCGACGTGGCCTTTAATCCCGGCGATAAGGTCTTACTATGGACCCCGGTGCGAGCGTCAGGGCTTTGCGAGAAATTTCTTCACCGGTACGTTGGCCCCTACATTGTTCTACAACAAACATCCCCAGTGAACTATCTCGTCAGCCCGCTTCAGTCTGTCACAGACCGCCGTCGTCGCAACACGGAAATCGTTCACGTCTCGCGCATGAAGCCTTTTGTTACTCGTTCAGACGATCTCTGAGTGGCGGCCAGGTTGGCCGCTTCGAAGAGGGGGAAATTAGTGTAAGCACATTTCAGGTACTTCATCATCCTCACTTGTAGATATCATCATCATCCCGACTCTTCCTTCTTGGTGTTCTGAGCCGAGGGAGACACTGCCAAGTAAACGGTGCTGCTGACCTCGTCTGGTGAGGTCTTCCTGCATCTTCCAATATATATATTGCCACGCGCATTTCTTGTATCAGTTTTACCGCATTCGGTTTCCACCCACACAAGACTGCCAGCAATGCTCGGCGCAGACCACTCCTCAGTGCGAGAGAAGCTTCCCGATTATAGTAGATCGTTTTGTTAAGATTGCACGCAGGACGCGGACAGTCCAGCTTATTCTAGAGCTTGCTCCACCACCAGTGATAAGGCTAGAAAGTTCGACGCGTGCTGTATAAAAGACGGCGCGTCCCAACGATAACCAGATTATCGACGGCCGACGCTCTGTTCGCCGCGATCACTGCCAGTGTGTAGTGCTGTAGTCTGACCTTCAGTTTCCCGGCCACAAGTTCGGCCAAATAAAGAGTTTCTTTATTAGCACGCCGACTGTTGCCTTAGACGACGTCACGACCACGTGACATCTGGTGGAGGTGTTTCCTGGTCCATGTACCGAACGCCCCCCCCCCCCCAGCCATGAGCCAAGCCCACATCGTGCAGAAGAGATCAACGCCAGCCTCGATCAGCGAGCTAGCCGCAGGCAACGAGGACTACCGCCAGAGTACGGACCTCTACCTGATCAGACTCGGAAGACCAAGGCCACGACCACTACTGCAGGGACGATGACCACCCCTGTGCCGCCTGCACCGATCCTGCTCCGGCAACCCAAGGAGCCGCCAGCTTTCCGCGGTTCACCACTCGAAGACCCGGAGAGCTGGCTTCAGCGGTTCGACCGCGTCGCTCTTTTCAACTGGGCCAACGAGGACAAGTTGCGGCACGTTTATTTTGCCATGCAATATTCCGCTCGACCATGGTTCGAGAACCGAGAAGCCACACTCCCGACCTGCGACCTTTTTCGTGCCGCATTTCTGGAGACTTTCACAAGCGTCGTCCGGTAGGAAAGAGCCGATGCTTTGCTGGAGAGCCGTGTGCAGCTCACAAATGACAACGTCCGGATGTACACAGAAGAAATGACGCGCCTGTTTCGTCATGCTGACACCGCTATGTCTGAGGAGAAGAAGCTTCGCTTCCTGATGCGGGGAGTTAAGCAGGAACTGTTGCCCGGCCTTGCACGCAACCCACCCAAGACGGTCATGGAATTCGTCTCAGAGGCCATGACGATTGAAAAGGCCCTCGACATGCGTACGAGGCGGTACAACCGCCGCATTCCGACGACGAACTACGGGGAGGTTCACTCATTTCAATCCGACGACTTGCGCGAGACTATCCGAGCGATCGTGCGGGAGGAACTGCGCAGGCTGTTGCCTTCGCCACAACCTCAAGTGGATTCCATCGCAGATATTGTCCGCGAGGAAGTTCGACAGTTGCTCGGAATATCCAAAGCACCACAGCTTCAGCCGGAAGCTACGAGCTACGCCGCTGCGGTCCGCCGCAACACTCCTCCAAGGCCGGGTCATGACGCATCACCAGAACAGTTTCACCGCCAGACTTCGCCGCCACCCCCCATCGACGCAATATCGCCCGCCAACCGGCCAGCGCTATGCTCCGAGCAAGACTGAGGTTTGGCGTGCCCCTGACAACCGCCCGCTGTGAAGAAGCCGGCCACGCATACCGCCGCTGCCAGTACCGCCAAATGGGCCTACGTGGCTTCGCCGTCAACGCACCGCCCCCACAGCATGGAGAGCGGCCGCGCGACATCACCGACTACTTAATCAGCACCGATCAGCACCTCGACGGCTATCGCGTTCGCCATCGCCTGGACCCTACCGGTGCCCTCAGCGATGACAGCATTACAGCAGGCCCCAAGCGGGGCCGTTCCGTGAGCCCATATCCGGAAAACTAAAGGCAGCAACCGATGGAGGTGTGGTTGCTGTACGACGAACTACTGAAGACCCTCCGCCGACGACGACGCCGTGATGAAACATGAAGAACACGCAGCAAGCAGTAGAGAGCTGTAAAGTCGAAACTTCGCGACCAGAAGAAGACCTGACGACGCAACGTCGAAGCAGTGGTACAAACCGTCGTAGCCGTGATCCGACGCCACGACCTAACCGCAACGCCAGGCGACGAACTACCGACCTCGACGTTCTCATCGACGGCCACAGCGTCACAGCACTCGTCGACACCGGAGCCGACTATTCCGTCATTGGTGGGACGTTCGCCGCGAAGTTGAAGAAAATTAGGACTGCTTGGGAAGGTCCTGAAATCCGGACAGCTGGAGGTCACCTAGTAACGCCGGCAGGAACCTGTACCGCCAGAGTCGCCATTGACAACCGGATTTATCCCGCAAGCTTCGTAGTCCTACAGCGTTGCTCGAGAAGATGTCATCCTTGGTACGTACTTTTAAGCCTCCATGGTGCAGTCATCGACCTGAGAACAAAGTCGATAACACTATCCACAGAAAAAGCCCGATACTTCTTCGCTGATACTTCGGTCCATACAAAGGTGCTTCGACATCTTGGCGCTCTCGACTACGAGGTTGTTCCGGACGGCATTGCGAATTCTCAACGGCGCCGAGCGCAACCAGAAGTCATCCATGTCCTGCGCCTCAAGCCGTTTTACGCGCGGTAGTGAACCTGAAGCGTTTTACGCGCGGTAGTGACTGCATACTTTTTTGATTTAATACTGTACTTTCTTGCGTGTGCTTATTGATGATTTTAATTTCTTGATTTAGTTATCTATTGTTGCATGCATTTTTCTTCCTCGTGTTCTTTTTTTTAATCATCGGGACGATGCTTTTTCAGAGGGGGCATTGCCACGCGCATTTCTTGTATCAGTTTTGCTGCATTTGGTTTCCACCCACAAAAGACTGCCTGCAATGCTCGGCGCAGACCACGCCTCAGTGTTCGAGAAGCTTCCCGATTATAGTAGATCGTTTTGTTAAGATTGTGCGTAGGACACGGACCGTCCAGCTTATTCTAGAGCTTGCCCGACCACCAGTGACAAGGCTAGAAAGTTCGACGCGTGCTGTATAAAAGACGGCGCGTCCCAACGATGACCAATTATCGACGGCCGACGCTCTGTTCGCCGCTATCACTGCCAGTGTGTAGTGCTGTAGTCTGACCTTCAGTTTCCCAGCCACAAGTTCCGCCAAACAAAGAGTTTCTTCTTTGACACGCCGACTGTCGCCTTCGTCGACGTCACGACTACGTGACAATATGTATGTATGTATGTATGTATGTATGTATGTATGTATGTATGCATATATATATATATATATATATATATATATATATATATATATATATATATATATATATATATATATATATATATATATATATATATATGGGTTATAACACAGCGGTGACGTTGTCACCAATGATATAAATATTTATTTCTCAACAGTATCCAGACGCGCCCTCCCTTCATCACGGGGCGAGATAAACTGACATCTCTAGCGGCGTTCACTGACCTTCGAAAACATATCAGTGAAAGTGAGAAAGAGAGAAAACAAAGGAAAACTTAAAAAAAAACAGAACACGACAAAGTGAAAAATAACTGTCTACGGCCGAAAGTCGTTGAGAGTTTACGTCTGGTTATGATCTCGAGTTTACCGGCCCTCGTAGTACGAACGGCCACGGAAAGTTGTTGCCGCGGCAGCCAGGGACGAGCCTTTGCCGCAGCACGTGGAGGGTGGAAAGCCGACCCCCTTGAGCCTTTGCCGCAGCACGTGGAGGTGGAAAGCCGACCCCCTTAATGGGTCGGCTTTCCGCCTTTTCATGTCTCCTCGTTCCCTGTGAATATCCCTCAAGTGGTAGGGGAGCGTAGGCACTACACATTCTACAAGTACGCACAAAAAGGAAAAGAAAAAAGAAAGAAATCACTGCAGACGTACCAGCCAATCAAGAAACAAGCGTGGTCTCCTGTTACGTTTCCTTGTTGCCAAAATCATCTTGGTTTACCTCACGGAGGTAGGGCAGTCTACAAGGTCCTCGTTGATGCCGGATATTACTGTTCTAAATTTGAAAATGAAATATGCCTCACGTTTTTCGCGCTCGCGCGTGTTTCGAAAACCGGATTGTAGAAGGGTTACGCTGATATTTTCAAAGCTGTGGTTTGGCAGGCGTACGTTTCTGCATAATGATAGGTTCGGCAGTGAAGTGGCGTGGTACCGGTGATATTGAACCGCAGTCGAAAGGGCGTGTCTGTTTGGCCAACATATTCTTGCCCGCAGTCATTGCATTGTAGCATGTATATCAGATTACTAGAGTCACAATTAAGGTTTTCATTGATCTTGAATTTGAAATCTGAGGAGCTTGCTATTCATTCACGTGTTCTGACCATGTGGCCGCACACTTTGCACCGAGCTTTTCTGCAGGAACGGCACCCAGATTCAATTTTAGCAGGGCTTGTTTTGGCTGTGACAAGGATGTCCTTCAGGCTTTTATATCCGCGAAGATGGAAGTTAATCATTTGCTTTGCCTGATTATGTTAAAATGGCGCGATAGTATGTTGTTAACTCGTGGCACTGATGAGGAGTAACTGAGTACAAGATTTGTTTGGAAAGTTGTTTTTGATACTGTTTTTGTCTCATTAATTATAGAATTCCGGTTCACGTTGCATGCACGTAGTAAGGCATCGACAATAATGTCTTCGGTGTTATTCTGGTGTGATAGGGCATGGTTTAGGTGTTCTGCATGTTTGAAAAATTCTTCTATATCGGTGCATATTGAAATAAGAAACAAGAAAGTGAAGTGAGAAACGCGCGTGGCAATATTATTCGATACCGGTAAGCCTGAGAATACTGAATACACGTTTCGCAATGTCTGAGATGGCTGCTGTTAAAATGTAGGGGTACATCTGCCGGTGTGTAGGCTTTTTCTAAAGGTTTATTGACAGGCGTTCATTTTCGATCCGAAAGGGTGACGTCCAAGAAGTTAATGCTAGTTTTGGAAATGATATGCGTAACGTTAATTGATGGGTGGAGTTCGTTGAAATCACATATAAACCGGAGATGGCTACCCTCATCGTGGTTCCATACCATGAATATATCGTCCAAGAATCTCCTGTAATACAAAAGGTGTCAAGGTGCGTCCCGCCATAAATGGGATTTCAGGGAACGCCATAAAGGGCTCGCCAAAATCGGGGCCATTTTTGTGCCCATTGCAGTGCCACTGACCTGAAGGAAGTGCTTGTTTTTGAACTCCAAAATGGTTATGATTTAGTGCAAGTTCGAGAAGTGTAAACGGTACCCAGTACCGGACCACTTACACCGGCCGATGAGTCAAATTTCTCATATTCAGAAACCATAGCCATTATTCCGTCACGATGACGTATGTTGGTGTACAGTGAGCAGGCGTCTATAGTCCCCAGAAAGCTATCACCTGGGAAGTTTCGCCGATATCACCTAGATATTCTATCACCTAGAAGTTTCGCCGATAAAGTGATTTATGTCCTTTAGGTGAGAGGGAAAAGTCGGTGGGATGCTTTCATCAGGGAATTTATGAATTCTGTAATTCTGTAAGTCTTACACGCCTTTAAAGTCGATATTCTCATAAAAAGCGAGTGCAAGTACGAAGCGAGAAGCGACAAAAAAAGACAGACAGACGAGGCGAGTAGTTCAACTTGCTTCGCAGCAGTTAAAGCTAAGCTAAGCTATAGCTGCTTCGCGGCGAAGTCAGTGGGAGGACATGACTCGAGCCTTCTCAACCTTTTTTAGTGCCATGGCCGTGTAATCTTTGTTTCCTTCTGTCTCTTGACAGGAAGCGCCATCTCTGAAGGTTCGAGTCATGTCCTCCATACCGCTGGAGCATCACCCGCTGACCTAGCCCCGAGGCAGCTAACAGCTTAGCTTTAACCGCTGCGAAGCAAGTTGAACTGCTCGCCTCGTCAGTCAGTCTGTCTTTTTTCGTTTTTTTCGCTTCTCCCTTCGTACTTGCACTCGCTTTATGAATATCGACTGCGTTTGTAAGACTTGCTGCGCGAACGCGGCTCAGCGTGAAATGAGTCGAATTTCAGGCGCGATGTCGTATCGGGCGCGCGACGAGCTCGCGCAAAGCCCACCCGTAAACGAACACTCGGAAGGATGTACGGGTGCGCGTGAAAGAAAACCGCAGAATCTCCGAAGGTGGAAGTACCATTTCATGTATTAAGTGCGAGTTAGATTCAGCGGCTTAAATATATACCACCCTAATAAAGCGTCAAAAACAGAAGAAACCAGCAAAACGATGTCAAAGTTTGCTGAAAATGCACAGGCGTTCGTTCCGCCGCGATGATGCAGCCTTCCCGACGCGTGAATTGCAGGCGGCGAACCTTTGACAATGTGCGGAGTTCAGTTGAAAACAACCCACACCGCGACGCTTACCGCTGTATGACGTATGTGAGTGTGAACATTCAACAAGGACAGCTAGGTCTCACAAACACAAGGAATCACAACACGAAGTTGTTTCAACATACAACCGTAACTGGATGTAAAAATGCGAGGAGACGGCAAGCAATCATACTGCAACCGCTGCATGCACGCGTTGCGTTGCGTACTGATTCAGGCAGTCGAAACAAACGATTTCAAGCGAAGAATTGAGTCAGCCAAAACGGAAGGCGAGACAGAGCTAGAACTTTATTCTTTTAACTGCGGTGATCCAAGCTTGCGTACTTTCTCTCTCGTACGACTTGTCCAGGAACCGATACAGTTTTACAAAAGGTCAATCACGTGCCTTCCTACTGACTGCACTGCTGTGGCACACAGCAATACTTCGGACCTCGCTTCCCGCTTTTGTGGGGTCGCTTCTACCATCGCGGAAATGCAGCTTCGCAAAGCAACCGTCTGGGTTCAGCGTGCCAAGCTCCCGGCACACAGTCTAAATTCCCCGTACTGACCGAAGGGGAGACGCTGCGGTCACCGAGGGGGAGCGGACGCGTCCACAGCGTCTTTTGCGAATGTTTGCGCAGCTTTTTTTGGTCATTGTGTGGTGCGAATTTGACATCATCGGATTCGCGAAGACGAGAGGACTCGACGGATATCTGACTTTGAGGTGGGCCACACCTTTTTTGGAACTTATTCGAACTTTTGTACTGATTCCGCGTCGGCCGCGTGCTAGGCCCAGCGTCAGGTAGCCCTACGTGGCGGGACGCGCGCGTCCGGCATGGCAGCAATGCAAGTCGAAGGGGAAGTGCTCTCGGCAGAGGAATTTTCTGAAGATCTGGGATGGCGGACAGCGTCCAGCCGAAAATCAAGAGCTACGACGAAGCCTGGATCAGGTGATGACGGTTCACAAGGCGAGATGGCTGAACGAAGTGGCGCAGATGGACGGCGCAGACGCTTGGTAATCAAGAAACGAATTCTGAAGGCGTCGCGAATGCCGCTGATGCCAGTAGAACACATCAAGATAGTCATTCGCCTACGAGGTGGATTGAATTTGGAGAAATATCTGCCCCAACTTTATGCAAAATATCTTGGTGGCTAGTACGCCAGAAAGGACCAACGCTGAACGATATGTGAGAATCAAGGCAGTCAGAGTGGCGGACAAGGATTTTGAAGTCAGTGCGTACGAGACGGCCCCACAGACTACGTGTAAAGGGGTCATTCGGAATGTGGACATTACGGATGAACCTGCGACACTTGAGCGGAATATCGTTAATGATGCCAATCCACTGGCTATGGCAGTCAAAAGGATCAAGAATACAGGCTCGGTTATCATTGTCTTAGACGGCTTAAGGGTGCCCAGTTTTGTAAAGTATGGGCCAACTTTGGTCCGGTGTTACTTGTGCCGAAAGCAAGTGGACATATGCTATGTGTGTGGGAAGCTCGGACGTCGGGCGGATGTCTGTCCGACGCCCGATTGTCTTGAATGTCGAGGATGCGGTGCTCGGAACCCTGAAGAGGACCATAACTGTGAGCCTCGTTGCAAGCTTTGTGGAGGTCGGCACCTGACGGCGGATAAACATTGCCGACAACGGTACCAGATTCCCTACGTCGTACGTGTTCGACGACAGGAGCGCGCCAAGGCGGAGATAGCAGCGGACAAGCTTCCCCCAACGCTTTAGGGGATTCTCGCACTCTCTGAGTCGTTCCAGGTCGCGGCGGAGGTCATCTTCTGGGACTCAAGCCCCTAGGAGCCGCTCTGTGTCCATTGGTGGATGCGGCGGTGCACCTGGAGGGCGGACCACCTGGGCTGACAAGGTCAAGGGGGAACCAACACCGGCCGAATGCGTGAGCAGAGCCAGGAGCGTGTGTGTTAATCGGGATAAGGATAGGATTGCGCAATTGGAGAAAGAGAATCATAGCTTAAAAGCAGCCATTGAACGGCTTGTAAAAGAGATAGCTGAACTCAAGAGAAGCTTAGAGCCCGGTAACAGCACTAGCTTAAGTCAGGGTAGCAAACCTGATGGCCCGGTTGAGGTACCAAGGTCTGTGGAAGTTGCTAAAGAGAACATGGCTGAAGAGGAGACCCCAGCTCCGAAAAAGAGGGAGCTCTCCTCGACTGTGCGGGCTCAGGCCAAGGTCAGTTCTGAGCTTAAAGAAATGATGACCACATTGCAGGAAAGTGTAAATCAGGTCATTAATAGATTGGAGCGGATGGAAGAGCGAGAAAATATCACGAATGTGAGATTAGGCCAAATTGAAGTATATCTAAACAAGACGGTGGTCCCTGTTATGGAGCAGGGGAGTGCTCTCGGCCGCAGGCCCAGCAGGAAAAGTCCCCTAGTAGAATTCAACTCAACAGTGAGTAAACCTAATTTTCATTGTCAACATGGCGGCTCCAATAAATAGTTCATTTAGTATTTGCAGTGGAATTGTAGGGGGGTTCAATCATAAGAAGGCGTCCCTGCAGCAGTTTGTTAAAACGGGTAGTGTGAAACTTCAGGTTATCTTGTTACAGGAAACTCTGACGTCTAGTGTGTCCTTAACCGGTTTCAAAGCGGAGGTCAAAGGCAATGAGCCGGGCAGAGGGCTCGCAACACTCATTAATAGAAGGTTGGCGTATGTTAGGCACGATCTTCACATGGCGTGTTGCAGGATTGAATATATTATGGTGGAGGTAATTTTATGTCGGCAAGGAACATGTCAGAGGAGCGTTTACCTGCTTAACTTGTACAGTAGCCCCCGGGACACAAAACAGAGTTTCAAATCTTTGTTGAACAAGGCAGCCAATCTGGCTAAGGATGCGCCGTTGCTTACTGGAGGGGGATTTTAATCATGTTTAAAGCAAAAGCTTTTTAAGCGCACATGAAACGAGGACAGAATAACGAAGAATTTGACAGGACAGCGCTTTAATGCTAATGCGATTTGATGCTAATGATTTTAATGCCCCCCTGTCATGTGTGGAAGTATGTTATAGCACTACTAAAGGAGAGAGGCTATGGCAGCAGGCACTAGACTTGAATTTATCTCTCATTACAGACCCTCCCTATCCCACTCGTTGCGGCACGTCGAAATGTAGAGATTCGACACCGGATCTTACTTTTGTTCGGGGGGTGGTGGATTCGTCCTGGTCAAAGTTCAGTAGTGATCATTACATACTGATGATTAATTTGGTAATGGCTGATAAAAAGGAGCGCACATTCAGGGTTGTTGACTGGGATGCATTTAGGAAACGGAGAGCGGACAGAAACAAAGGTCAGGGGAGTGGACCTTAGAACATTGGACTAGTCAGCTTAAAAGTGACGTTGAGGCGACCACTAAGGAACTTAAGACAGATATTGACACAGAGCAAATGGATAGTCGTCTTGCGCACTTGTTGGAAGCGAAACAGTCACTGTTGGCGAGATGGAAGGGTCAGCGGTTGAACAGACGGCTTAGAAAGCGCATATCATTGATTAATAAAGAAATTGAAGACCACTGTCGGGTATTGTGCAAGCAGCAATGGGATGAGGTTTGCAATTCTGTTGCTGGTCGCATTAAAAAGGGAGGCGCCTGGAGTTTGCTCAGACATTTACTAGATGAGACAAACACTAGGTCTAATCAGAGGACGGTTAGGTAAGCTGGTCCATGAGGCGTGTCGAGATTCCACAGAGGAGGAGGTGCTGAAGGATTTGGCTGACAGATACCTTCCGCTGCAAACCGGGCAGGATGCACCTGACGTTATTTTGGAATATAGCGGGGATGAGAATAGTGCTCTGGATAAGGAATTCACTGAAAGTGTTATAAGGGTGGCCTTGCAGGGTCTTAATAGTCGATCGGCATCGGCGCCGGATGGTATTACTAATAAAATGTTAAGGAATTTAGACGAGCGGTCCATTCAATTCCTTACGCGGGAGATAAACAGCCGCTGGAAGGAAGGATCTTTCCCGGAAGAGTGGAAACTTGCAACTACTATTCTCATACCGAAACCAGGGAAGGCTGTAGGGCTTGAAAATCTTAGACCAATTCCGCTGACATCGTGTTTGGGGAAAGTCGCTGAGCACGTCATCTTAAATAGGCTAACGCGTTATATTGAGTACAATGGGGTCTTTCCGCACTCGATGATAGGCTTTCGGCCCGGCCTCTCGACTCAGGATGCTATGATCAGGATTAAGCATTACCTACTCGATCGACGGACAAGGGACACTAAGGCACTACTTGGACTTGATGTGGAAAAAGCTGTCGATAATCTCCGACACTCTTTCATTCACGGGTGCTGTCTGACTTGAACCTGGGGCAACGACTTTTCCATTTTGTTAAGGCTTTCCTTATGGATAGAAGGACATGTCTTAGGTTGGGGGAGATCAAGTCGGAAGTGTTAAAATTGGGTTGACGTGGAACGCCGCAAGGATCCCTACTCTCGCCTATGTTGTTCAATCTGGCGATGTCAAAGTTAGCTAACGCACTGGACACTGTCGAGGGTATTGGCTATAAAATCTACGCGGATGACGTCACTGTATCGAGTGTCGGTGGCAGTCACGGAGAGCTTGAGGCTAGACTGCAGAAGGTGGAAACGCTTACAGAAGAGTGTTTGGCTCTCATGGGGCTCAAGTGCTCCACTAAAAAGTCGGAGTTGTTAATCTTAAAATCTAGGAAATTAGGTCGTAGGCCGAAGGATTGGGTACCGGACGTTGAGACTTCCATTACAGTTCATAGTAAGAATGGGCCTTTGATACAAAAAGTAGAGGCTATAAGGGCCCTTGGTTTGGTAGTTGAAGCAAATGGACCGAACAGTATAACCATGGCCGCTGGATAAAAAAGGAGGTGCGGCCTGTTGCGTGACGCCGAAGTGGCGTCTCGGGCCTAGTTCACCTCGCGCCCGCTATTGGCACCTCTGCTCCTCCCTCGGAGAAGCGCTTCTACATGCATTGGTACGGGCGACAGTGACTCTAATCAGGTCGTAAATAACGCGTTTTGCAGTTGCACATCACAGCTTGAATATTGCAGTCGTTATTAGAAGGGCCCATTACACCACACATGTGAAAAGTTTGCCTTAGGAGCGCCAATCTTTCGTAGAGTGGGCATCAATACTCTCCATGAATGCTGCCCGTTTGAATCATCTGCAGCGAAAAGCCTCACTGATCTCTTTAATGGGGAGGCAATCGGCGGGCAGATTCCAAGGGCTGACGTATCGGGCCACCGAAGAGCACCACGAAATCACAGACAATTTAAATGTAGGTTCTTTTAGGGCACCAGCGAAGGCCAACTGCCCAGAACTTGAACTGAGATGACTCCACTTATGGAAAGATTGTGCGTCGCGCTGACTGAAACCAACCCTGTTTTTTTCGTGAGAGGTGGATTAATATTTTTATTTCTTCATCGAAAGACGCGATAAATGACCTTTGGCCCATCTGGTGGCAAATACATCAACGAATCGATGTACGCTGTCACGTGACCGTTGATTGCTGTAGACGGTTGAGGATCTTTTTGTTGGTACTGAAATAATGTTGTTTTCTTTATATTAAAAGATATTACTACATAAAAATATACACATAGGCCTGTGTACACAACGCGGTATAATGACGCGGCGCTGCCTTAGCATGACGTAATGATACCGTGCTCGTCAGCGCGTCTTGAGCAACTTTTCAGCGTGCTCATGCAACCGTGCACGCAGTTTGCAGGTCGCTAAGATTTTTGAGCGACATAATTTTTCTACCAACCCTTCGACTCAGAAATGACGTGCACTGCTACTCGGCGTGGCCGTGCATAATGCGTAGTGACGTTTTCGGTGACTTGGCTTGGCTCGTGCATCGAGAGAGTACGACGCCGGGACAAGCCACCCATGACACAGGCGCAGGCAACCTTGGGCGCAGGCGCACACAACGCGGTGTAAATACAGGGAAGGTATATAATGCCACATCATCTCATTGTAGCAGCTTGTTATCTTCAAAAATAGTTGGAAAGCTCAAACTAAAAGTGGTTAGGCACAGTTACAGGAACTCCTGCGAAAGCAGAACGACGACAGCTTTCACAAATCACGAGAAGGGCTGGCGGCATCGCTATCAATTCTCAGCGTTGCTGGAGGAAAGGTACATGTGTGTTTACAGCCTTTCAGATCGAAAAATACTGCTTGTAAAATAACTAAGTGCTTTTGGGATTAACTATTGCAGCTACAAACACTACGAAGGGTGAGCTTTCTGTCGCGCTGTAAAAAAAATGGGTCGAGAAAAATCAGTTGTCGGTCCCTTTAAAGGCCTTGAATATTCACCAAACATGTGGGAATCACAATCTTCGCACGTTCCTCGAACATTTCTCTTCCAGGAAACACTCAAACGAACTCCAGCGCTGACCGTCGTCTCGACGACACTCTTCAAAACAGGGATACCACGGCGGCATCACACGATTCTTTTAGATCGACTTACCGCCCTACACGACTCACTCGCAGAACATTACTAGACTTCACCCAGTTCTACCCTTCGTCACCTCTCGTTTGGATCCTTCCCGGCTTCGCGAACACTATTCGGCGCGTACCAAAGCAACAGCTAGGGGAAAGGGATTCGTCTCGTCGGTCCATCTGCGGTGATCGGCCCCCAAAAGAGGCCCCAATAGCGTGCGCTTGCTTCATCCAGCGGGCGCGCCGCTACGATATCTCGAATTCTCCGGATCTGCGCGGGCGTTAGGCTGTCGCGACGGCGTTTTTGTTGTAGAGAGCAAGGGCGCGGCCTGGGCGCCTTTTGATACTTTTCTTTTCCCGTTGCGCGCGACCGTCGGCGCGGCTGTGATTTGATGATTTCGTCTGGAAGCGGTGCCGCACGTCCGATTTGGCGCTTATTTGTGACAAAAAGAAGGTTCCTATTACGAATAATACGCTTCTCGACACTGTACATCGCAGGGGAATACGTGGTAATTCACAATAGCGTCTCTAATCGCGTTCGAGCTGATGAGTGGCACACAACAGCTTGGCGGCATCACACCACGGGAAAGAACTGTCTGCCCCAAAGCGCGCCCCAAAGAACCTTTCTCAAGCACAAGAAACATGAGGCAAGCTGCCCGCACACACGATCACACAACAAAAAATCACGAAGAAGCACACGAAAAAGCACACGGACACTTATAAATCCTGAAGCAACCCCATTGGAACACGAAGTGTCGTCTGCTTCATGGGCTGGAGTTCGGGCGCCCTCACTAAAAAAGCGGCCGCAACTGTCAACTCCACCGAGACGCGCTCGCCCATTGACGGCGCCGCGACGCAACAGGCCGCACCTTCTTTTTCATCCAGCGGCCGTGGTTTAACTATTCAGCGTATTACCAAGAAGACAGAGGAGGCTATAAGATTTATCCGAAGGGTCTCTAATAGGCATAGAGGATTAGAACAAGGCGCGATGCGCTTAGTTCACGCATTTATTTTGTGTCATTTCTCGTATGCTAAACTGAAAAAAGAATGGAGAAAGACAAATTGGAAGCTTTAATTAGAAAAGCCGTTAAGGCGGCGCTTGGTCTGCCTGTGAGTACGTCAAATGATATGTGGTTGCGGTTGGGTTTGCATAATACTCTAGATGAAATTGCCGAGGCTTAGCGTACGTCACAGAGACAGCGGTTGCTAGGTACGCCGACGGGTAGGCATATCTTACAGTCAATTGGGGAATCGGTGGTTATGCCGCGCGATGGAGCGCGCCTATGCGAGTTAAACGAGAACCTTAGGGATAAAATCATGGTGCGTCGGTTTCCGCGGAATGTGCACCCTGTGCACAATGTAGGGAGGCGCATGGCGAGAGCTAGGACTTTGTTGTGCGAGGCAAAGGATCAGGAGGAAGAGTCTGCGTTTGCTGACGCGGCATGGATTAATGGGAAAGATGCTTACTCGGTGGTGGTCGTAGATGGCAAAGGGAGCGTTCGAAATGCCGCTTCCGTTTATACCAAGGATCCGGGGGTCGCTGAACAGGTGGCTATTGCTCTAGCACTCATAGATTCGGGCAGAGTTTCAGTCTTTTGTGACTCTCGCTCTGCGATTAAAGCCTTCTCGAGGGGAGTTGTTGCAGAACCGGCTTACAGACTGCTGCTGGGTAGGGACATCACTTCGCATACAGTTACTTGGTTTCCGGCGCACATGGGGTCAGTGGAGGGAGCCCCGCCTAACCTCAACGAGGTGGCGCACAGGGGGGGGCACGAGGATTAGTGGGCCGTGCACTGCCTGAGGGGGCTGAATCTTCCGCTCCTGAGTTTAGGGACCCGCTGTTAACTTACAACGAGATCACCAAGCACTATTACCTAGGACGCAGGGCATTCCCCTTGCCACATTCTAGATTAAACAGGCCACTGGCGGTTACACTAAGGCTTCTGCAGACGCGGACGTACACAAACCCGGTCGTCATGAATAATATTAATCCGGACTGTGGGATTTCGGTCTATTGTAAGTGTGGGGGTCTGCTCGATTTAGACCATATGCTCTGGCGCTGCTCGGCGTTGGCCGGTGATGCTTCGCAATGTGAACAGTGGTGGCAGCAGATGCTGCACAGTGACGTGCTGACGGCCCAACTCAGGGCTGTCCAGAGGGCCCTTGTGGCGGCAGAGGGGCTTGGCCTCTCTGTCCCGACGTGGGAGCAGCCAGCATCAGTCCCGGACTGATCCTCAGGACCACAATAAACTTATTCATACCATACCGAAGAAGGCGTGGGCACGTGTGCCGCCGCTGTCCGGTGTCGGTGAAATAGGCTGGTGAAACAGGCTAAATAGGCCGCGCCCTCTGCCGCGCTTATCCCCAGCCTCGAGAGCCACAGCGCGGCGCTGTCGTCGCTCCGCAAACTTGAGCTTGGGTTCCCTATAGGGAAGGCACATGTTTTTGAGGGTCGTTTAAAGTGAGTGAAACGGCAGTGTTGTTCTTGAGTAAGTGATGTGTCTCAACAGTCAACCGCAGGGTTTTATTGCGATAGCAATTATATGCACACTCTCGGCTGATTTTCGCCGTCGCCGTCTGTCAACGCCGCCATGTCCCGGATATGTATATGTAAGTGTTGTGATGACTAAGAGTGGCTCTGGGGCTCGGGCTCAGCTAGCATGAGGCGAGCAAGAGGGGGGGAAAGAGGAAGACGAGGATAGATTAGAACAGCTGGCCCAGGAACGGGTGCTGTGTCTGTCTCTGTTCCTTACAATGGCGCAGCCCGACATATGAACCTTACAGCTGAAGCCACCTGTACTTGTCCTTGCGGGTCGTCGGCAGCGCGGGTCTCTCCATGCAGGAACGCCGTCCACGCTTCCTCGATCATGGACACCACGACCCGACCTCTGCTGCATCTACCCGTTCAATTATCCGCGGACGGCGTCAATGCCTCTCCGGTGATTTCAGGGTACGACCTTAGAGGAACCTGGCTACGACCTTCGTCTGAGAAGGCGCACGGGCTCCGGCCGTTCGGGAACGTCGCGTACGCTCCCCGTTACACGGATCCCGTGCCCGATACTCTTCTAATGGGTGAGCATCCAAGGGACGCCGTTCAGGCTTCCTTGGCGTGCCCCAACGCCGACAAGACAGCGTGCGGATCGCCTGAAAACGCCGCCGCGCTTTCCCGTATCATCGAGCGCCTCCGCGTCACGGTCAGCGCCTTGAAAGCGTCGAGCTCAGCGCTGTTTCCTGCTGTCGTGCCGGAATTGTGCGCCATCGATGCCATGCTGGAGGTAGCCGCCTCATACGACTTCGAGGCCAGCGCACCCGAGCAACGACGGGAGCTGCGGTCTACTCTCATGCAGCTTTCATGCCAGCTGGGCTGCTTCGCGTTGAATATCTCCGCATTTTCACCTGCGGCCCCACCATTAACGGCTTTCTGCGAACTACCGGAATTCCACGGGTTGCAGAACGACGCCCACAGTTGAGCGGCGACCGTCAACAATCTAGCAGCCCGCGAGGCCTGGACGGAGCTGCAGAAATGGTCCGTGGCCGTAGAGCGCCTTCGGGACGGTGCCGCGGCGTGGCACAGGTACGAAGGCGTGAGACAGCAGTCCTGGGCAGAATGGAGTGCTGCCATAATTGCCGCTTTCGGCCGGGTTCCCTGTACCTCCAGAGAGTCCAACTCGACCGCCAACGAGGACGGAGCTGAGGAGGGGCTCCACCTCGAGGCAGCAACTGCACGCTGCCGATCACCGGCAGACAACTTCGCAGCTTGTCCGAGTGTAAGCACCGGACTGAGGTCGTGCTCACCACTTCGTGTCTCGTACTCTGCATATGTGGCGGACACGAGACCGTTGCTACCAGAGGCCGAGACCTCCTTGCATCTGCAGAAATCTGTGACTCGGACCTCGAGGACTTCTTCGCTTGGAGACAGGAAGCGGCCTGATCCTGTCCCATCGTCGTTCCAGGAAACAGATCAGCCAACGCATTTCGATAATTGGATGAACGCTACACCACTGTCAGCGGCCGACAACACTTTTCATCCGTCGAACTCGCAAATGTCACCTCCAAGTTCAGCATTGTTACAGCACACAGAGGCGACGGCTCCGCTCGCACTTGATGCGCTAAGCCGGGACGCTGACTTACCGACGGACATTAGGAACGAGAGGCTTCCTGAGCCGTTGATGCAACATCCTCGGTTCTCAGCGCAGGCATGGGAGACACAAGAAGGTGGTCATTCCAAGCTGAACGAAGTGTCGGTAAATCAAGCTCAAATAAAAGAAGGCCTTATCCTCACAGACGACCTTCCCATACCACCTGCACTTCCTCCCGACGACATCGCTTCTGACCCCTGTTGGCATGACCTCCTCGCCTTGAATTCACGCGTAAATAACTCAAGACCTGCTGCTTGCCGTAACCCGTGGTGCACTGGCCCGATGGCGGAGTTGCCACAGCAGAAGTTGTCTGGCGCGCCAGCACTGAGTGTGGCCGGCACTGAGTATGGTATACGTAGCATACTACCACAACAGCTCAGTGTGACCAGTCGTGATCCGGACGACCACCTCGTTTTCGTACGTCTCTGCCTTGCTCCTATGTGCAGCAAGGCAGTCGTCAGCAAAACCTACAACTTCGGTGGCACAGCCAATGGCGGCCGCCAGAGTCGACTTCGGCAGCTTTCCATGCCGGATGCCAGCGTGGCCGAGAACTTCGACCACAACGACATAGCCTATGTCGCCCGCCGGAGTACGTTGCGGCTTCTCAAATCAAGTTGCGACGTGTGCAGGACCGACCATCGCGGTGGAGCCAGTGTCGCCCACCAGAGACACTTCTGGCAGACCACCAAACCATATTGCAGCGTGGTCGGGGCCGACCACCACGATGCAGCCAGCACCGCCCACCAGAAACTGTGTCGGCCGCTCTGCACGCTCGCAGTCATGGCCGAGTGTGATGACTAAGAGTGGCTCTGGGGCTCGGGCTCAGCTAGCACGAGGCGAGCAAGAGGGGGAAGGCGGAAGACGAGGATAGATTAGAACAGCTGGCCCAGGAACGGGTGCTGTGTCTGTCTCTGTTCCTTACAGTGTACATATAAAAAAGGCATAAAGAAAAACAAACCAGTAGAAAATAATCCAAACCACCTGACTGGGCATTCGAACCAGCGACTCCTCGCTCCGCAGCCTGCTGCGCTAGCCAACACAGCCAGGCGCCATGCTTGGGCCAGCACTATATAACGGCGACCTATTGATATTCACCATTTGCCGCTCGCGGTACGCAGATCTCGGAACAGCTTGAGCGTGTTTTCTCTCACGCAATGCTTTTGCAGTTTATTCCTAATTGAAAACTGTTCTTGAGATGCGCACGAAAAAGTGGCTCCCTTCTGTTCCACTCATGATGTAGAAGGAAAAAAAGAACACCGGGCACACTTGGCGTCAGACGCCACCGCGTCGCAGGAGACGCAGAGCTGTCATTCCACGTGCCTCAGTTTAAAAGAAAAAGAAGTATCAAACAGCGTCGAAAAGTCATATAATATATAATCAATCCTTGGCTAATCCCCCCTGAGTGGGTATGAGCCATGTCAGAGGCAACAACAACAACAACAGCGCCGGCTTCTGCATTGTGGACACTCGCAGCGCCGCGTTGCTCAAATACGAACACGTAACAACTGCGTCAGTTGTTAGTTCACGCTTGTCCTGTGTATACCTATGCGTCCTTTTCGAGCGTCCTTCTTTTTGCTGCGGCAGCGCGTTGCAAGTATCGAGCTGCTTGTCGTTCTTCATGTGAGAAAATAATTTCTTGCTATCGCATTCATTGCTTCGCCCCAGTGGCGAAACTGTGACTTTTTTAAAGTTACGCATGTTTAGTATAGCCAGTTTTTTGTTCCAGTGTTGATTAGTGCTGTCTTGTTATTTGATATTACTAATGGCGCGAATGGCTTTTTTTTTTGTAAAACGAATAGTGATTGCAAGTTAGATTACGTTGTGCTTTCCCAGACCAATAATCAGTAATGTAGGTATTGCCACGCGCGTTTCTTATTTTCGCGTTTGCTGTATTCGGTTTTCGCCCACAAAGACTGTCGGTAACGCTCGGCGCAGACCACGCCTTACCATTCGAGAAACTTCGCGATTATAGTAGATCGTCTTGTTAAGATTGCATGCCGGACGCGAACCGACCAGCTTATTCTGGAGCTTGCACAACGAGCAGTGATAAGGCTAGAAAGTTCGACGCGCGCTGTATAAAAGACGGTGCGTCCCAACGAAGTTCAGTTGATCGACGGCCGATGCTCTGTTCGCCGCTATCAGTGCCAGCGTGTATTGATGTAATCTTACTTTCCGTTTACCGGCCACAAGTTCGGCCAAATAAACAGTTTCATCTTGGACACGTCGCCTGCTGCCTTCGTCGACGTCACACCCACGTGACATCTGGTGGAGGTGCTGCTTCGTCCATGCTCCGGACGCCCCCGCGAGGGGCTGACCCAAGCCCAAGCCGCGAAGCAGACGACGTAAAGGATAACCCTGTTCGTCGCACCAGCCGCAGGCAGCAGGGACTACAGCCAGAGCACGGGCTGCTGCCGGAAAATACCAGGACAACCAAGACATTGACCTCGACCGCAGGCACGAGCCTACACCCTTCCTGCTTCAGCAGCCCAGGGAGCCGCCGAAATTCCGGGGGTCATCGTGCGAGAACCCGGAAAGCTGGCTCGAAGAATATGACCTGGTTGCCGCCTTCAACCATTGGAGCAATGAAGACAAGCTGAGGCATGCGTACTTCGCCTTAGAAGACGCCGCTAGAACGTGGTTCAAGAACCAAGAGTCGACCCTAACATCATGGGACGTGTTTCGAACCAAGTTCCTGGCTATCTTCGCTAGCGTCGTCCGCAAAGTGAGGGTCGAAACTCTGCTTGAAACCCGCGTCCAGCTCCCCAACGAAAGCGTCATGCTCTTCACGGAAGAAATGACTAGACTCTTCCGCCACGCAGACCCCGAAATGCCTGAAAACAAGAAAGTTCGACTCCTCATGCGAGGAGTTAAACACGAGCTTTTTGCGGGACTGATGCGGAACCCTCCGAACACTGTTCACGAATTTGTCTCGGGAGCGACCACAATCTAGAAGACCCTGGACATGCGCAACCGACAGTACAATCGCCGTTCAACGCCACAGTTCACCGATATCCAAGGGCTCTGCTCCGCCGACCTGCGCGAAACGATCAGAGCGATCGTGCAGGAAGAACTGCGAAAATTTTTGCCTCCATCGCAGCCTCAAGTGGATATCATTGCCGACGTCGTGCGCCATGAGATCCAGCAATCTGTGGGCGTTCCTCACCAAGCAGAGCCACAGCCACAGGCTGTGAGCTACGCTGCTGCTGTCCGCCGTCCCGCTACCTCTTCCCGCCCTCGTCAAGCGCCATTCCACCGCAGTTCCGTCGTCAGACACCACCGCCGCCACCATCAACGTCATACCGCCCGCCAACCGGCAAGCGGTACGCGCCAAGGAAAACCGACGTTTGGCGCGCTCCTGACAAACGTCCGCTCTGCTACCACTGCGGGGAGGCCGGCCACACCTACCGCCGCTGCCAGTACCGACAGATGGGGCTGCGTGGTTTCGCCGTCAACGCGCCGCGTCCACAGCCAGGTGAACGACCTCGCGACATCGACGACTACATCACCGGAACACAGTGGCAAGAGCGACGACCTTCCCGCTCGCCGTCTCCCGGCCGCTACATCTCACCGCACCGCCGGCAGTACACTGGCCCAAACCGGGGCCGGTCGCCTAGCGCGTATCAGGGAAACTAAGGGCAGCAACCGATGGAGGTGCGGTTGCTGTACGACGAAATGCCGAAGATCCTCCGCGGCCGCCGCCGACGACAACGCGACGAGACCTGCAGAACACGACGCGAAGCAGACGAAACCCCGCCGACGAAACCACAACATGGAAGCACCGCAGCATGGAAGCACCGCAACATATCGACGCAGCCGTGATCCGACGCCGCGACCTAACCGCAACGCTAGGCGACGGACCAGCGACCCCGACGTTCCCATCGACGGCCAGAACGTCACCGCTCTCGTCGACACTGGGGCCGACTATTCCGTCGTCAGTGGGCCATTCGCCACCAAGCTGAAGAAAGTAAAGACCGCTTGGAGTGCACCCGAAATCCAGACAGCTGGAGGCCACCTGATAACGCCGATTGGTGTCTGCACGGCGAGAGTCACCATCAATAACCGGACTTATCCTGCGAGCTTTGTAATCCTACAAAACTGCTCCAGGGATGTGATACTTGGAATGGACTTCCTAAGTGACCACGGCGCCGTCATCGACCTGAGGTCTGAGTCGATAACACTAACCTCAGACGAAGCGCTCCCGCCCCACGCAACGCCAGGGAACCATGCATTGAATGTGAAAGAAGAGCAGGTGACCGTTCCGCCGCGCTCCAGCGTCATTATTTCCGGCGGCACCGAAAAACCTGCGAACCTTGAATGCGTCATCGAGGGCGATCAGCACCTACTCCTGAACCGTCAAATTTGCGTCGCAAGAGGCATCGCCGAATTGCGTGATGGCAAAGCAAAGGTACTGCTCACAAACTTCAGCCACGAATATAGGCACCTTAACATTGGTACGACGGTCGTCTACATCGAGAAATTCGTGGACACCAGCAATGCTTTCGCCCTCCCCGTGCTACCGAACCTGCTTCGACGAATCAAAGTCCCGGAATAGATTTCGACGTCAACCCGAGGCTCCCGAAGCAGAAGCAAGACCAGCTCAAAAGTCTGCTCCTGCAATTTAAGGACTGCTTCTCGTCGTCGTCAAGAATTCGACAGACCCCAGTCGCGAAACATCGTATCATAACCGAAGAAAGTGCCCGACCAATCCGTCAGAGCCCGAATCGAGTTTCTACGCGAGAACGAGAAGCCGTAAAGAAACAAGTCGACGAAATGCTTCGCGATGACATCATCCAGCCTTCCAAGAGTCCCTGGGCGTCTCCCGTGGTATTGGTGAAGAAGAAGGACGGAACCCTACGTTTCTGCGTCGACTATCGTCGCCTGAACAAGATCACGAAGAAGGACGTGTATCCCCTCCCACGTATAGACGACGCCCTGGATCGACTCCACAACGCGAAGCACTTTTCCTCGATGGACCTGAAGACAGGCTACTCGCAGATCGAAGTCGACGAGAGAGACCAAGAAAAGACGGCCTTTATAACACCAGACGGCCTGTTCGAGTTCAAATTCATGCCTTTCGGTCACTGCTCGGCCCCCGCGACCTTCCAACGCGTTATGGATACTGTACTGACCGGCTTGAAGTGGCAGACTTGCCTTGTGTACTTGGACGACGTCGTTGTGTTTTCCGCAAACTTCGACGAACACCTCCTGCGACTTGAAGCTGTACTTCAAGCAATCAAGACCTCCCGACTCACACTCAAGCCAGAAAAGTGCCGCTTCGCGTACGAAGACCTTTTGTTCTTGGGCAACGTGATAGGTAAGTCCGGAGTACGCCCTGATCCGCAGAAGACAACCGCCATCGCTACATTCCCGCCACCTGCCGACAAGAAGGCCGTGCGTCGATTTCTTGGGCTGTGCGCCTATTACAGGCGATTTGTCAAAAACTTCGCGCGCATCGCCGAGCCACTAACTAACCTCACCAGGGCCGACGTCGAGTTTAAGTGGGAAACGCCGCAGGAGGAAGCATTTCAAGACCTAAAACGACACCTGCAAACGCCTCCGTTACTTGCGCATTTCGACGACCACGCCGAAACAGAAGTGCACACCGACGCAAGCAGCGTGGGACTCGGCGCCGTCTTTGTGCAGAGGACGGCGGGACTGGAAAGGGTTATCAGTTATGCTAGCCTCTCGCTATCCAAGGCAGAGGCCAACTACTCCCACAACAGCAAAGGAGTGCCTTGCCATCATCTGGGCTCCATCAAAGTTTCACCCCTACCTTTACTGCAGGCCCTTTAAAGTTGTGAGCGACCACCACGCCTTGTGTTGGCTAGCTAACTTGAAAGACCCTTCGGGTCGCCTCGCACGGAGGCGCCTGAGACTTCAAGAATTCGACATTACCGTCGTTTACAAGTCCGGGAGAAAACACTCCGACGCCGACTGCCTATCTCGTGCCCCCGTCGACCCACCGCCGCAGGACGACCTGGATGATGACTGCTTCCTGGGAACCATAAGTGCCGACAACTTCTCCGAGCAACAGCGAGCGGACCCAGAACTAAGGGGCCTTATGGAATACCTCGAGGGTAAGAGCGCCACTGTTCCGAAGGCATTCAAGAGAGGACTGGCGTCGTTCTTCCTGCGAAACGGAGTTCTCCTAAAGAAGAACTTCTCGCCCATTCGAGCCGAACACCTCCTCGTGGTTCCTTCAGCAGTGAGGCCAGAAGTCCTCCTGGCCCTACACGACGACCCGACGGCTGGACACCTCGGTGTTTCCCGCACGCTCGCAAGGATACAAGAGAAGTACTGCTGGCCACGCCTTGCCGCCGACGTCGCTCGTTACGTCAGGACATGTCGAGACTGTCAGCGACGCAAGACACCGCCGACAAGACCAGCAGGCTTCCTTTGGCCGATCGAACCACCTCACCGTCCGTTCCAGCAAATCGGTATGGACCTACTGGGGCCGTTTCCTACGTCGACTTGCGGGAATAAGTGGATCGTCGTAGCTACGGACTACCTCACCCGCTACGCCGAAACAAAGACCCTGCCTAAAGGCAGTGCCGCCGAGGTAGCCAAGTTCTTCGTTGAGAACATCGTCCTTCGACATGGCGCCCCAGAGGTCCTCATCACCGACAGAGGTACGGCCTTTACTGCAGAGCTAACTCAGGCCATTTTGAGATACAGCCAAACAAGCCACCGCCGCACGACCGCCTATCACCCACAGACCAACGGCCTCACCGAGCGTCTAAACAAGACCATCGCCGACATGCTGGCCATGTACGTCGCCGTCGAGCACAAGACATGGGATGCCATCCTTCCGTTCGTGACCTTCGCATACAACACGGCAGTGCAAGAAACGACGCAGCTGTCGCCGTACAAGTTGGTCTACGGACGGAGCCCATCAACGACGCTTGACGCCATGTTACCAAACGTCACCGACGAGGAAAACATCGACGTCACCACCTACCTACAGCGCGCCGAAGAAGCCCGACAACTCGCCCGCCTACGTATCAAGAATCAGCAGGCGACCGACAGCCGCCGCCACAACCTTCGACGACGCTTCGTGGAATACCAGCCCGGCGACCGCGTTTGGGTGTGGGCGCCGATACGCCGACGTGGACTCTGTGAAAAACTTCTTCGGCGATACTTCGGGCCATACAGAGTGCTTCGACGTCTAGGCGCTCTGGACTGCGAGGTTGTCCCGGACGGCATTACGAACTCTCAACGGCGCCGTGCGCGACCTGAAGTCGTCCATGTCGTACGCCTCAAGCCGTACTACGCGCGTTAGCGAACCTGAGGACTGCACCTATTGCTCTATTATTGTGCTTTCTTGCTTTATTGTTGTTTATTGTTGGATGCATTTTGCCCCCGTGTTCTGTTTTAAGCATCGGGACGATGCTTTTTCAGAGGGGGGCATTGCCACGCGCGTTTCTTATTTTCGCGTTTGCTGTATTCGGTTTTCGCCCACAAAGACTGTCGGTAACGCTCTGCGCAGACCACGCCTTAGCATTCGAGAAACTTCGCGATTATAGTAGATCGTCTTGTTAAGACTGCACGCCGACCGCGAACCGACCAGCTTATTCTGGAGCTTGCACAACCAGCAGTGATAAGGCTAGAAAGTTCGACGCGCGCTGTATAAAAGACGGTGCGTCCCAACGAAGTTCAGTTGATCGACGGCCGACGCTCTGTTCGCCGCTATCAGTGCCAGCGTGTATTGCTGTAATCTTACTTTCCGTTTACCGGCCACAAGTTCGGCCTAATAAACAGTTTCATCTGGGACACGTCGCCTGCTGCCTTCTTCGACGTCGCACCCACGTGACAGTATGAATGAACAAGAGCGTAGTACATTTGCTTCTTAAACCATAATGGCGATAAATTGCTCATTTTGTAGATTATACCAACTGAGCTAGAGACTTTAGAATACACGTGATTAACGAAATCTGTCCAAGTTAGCCTTTCTTTGCCAATGTCGGCCAACGATGGGCCAGAGGTCGCTAAAATTTCCTATTTTTGTTCAAATTTGCCAAAAAAGTTGCCACTGTAGATATGTGTGGCATGTCTAGTAATAAAAATTTGAAATTATGTACAGCCCCGAGGCATTCAGTGCCATCCATAACCCCTAAATTATTTTAGCGTTTTTCACAGCCAGTCGCATCACCCGCTTCACTATGGGAGTGCTTGGTGCGCCTGGTTCTCCAGCAAGCCGTGAGATGAGCTTCGTGGCGCACTGCAAGGGTTACCACCCGTTATTAATGGAATGCTCATGATATCCTTCCACCCCAGTCCGCTCGTTTCAATGGTAAAAATGTGGTAATCCTTGAATGAAAAGCGCGAGAGCGTTGTTAGTAGACAGCTTTACGTCCCCATACCTGAATTAAACGGTTTATTGAAAGTAATACGACAGAAGTCTTAACGGAAACAATCATTAGTGATTCTTATACCTTCTGAGGATGAACTAATATGATACCGGGCGCAACTGATTATTTCTTACAGTTACTTATATCCGATGCGTCTAAGCACGAAATAAATGAAGCGATAATCCGATGCCTCTGAAGCACGAAATAAATGAGCCGATAGACAATGTGAAATGTTACATAGCAATTGGTTTTACTGCACACACTCACCGATAACAGTGGAAAATACTCAGTAAATATTTGTCAAATTGCACACGCGCCACGTATCCGCGTCTAGGGCATAAATATCGCTTGGTACCTGACCCCGACCCATTTCCCGGGCATCGCGGAAGGGACACTATTGGTAAGTGTTCGGAGCCCCAGGATAATTCGCCATCATTTGGTGAAGAACTTCCTCCGGAACGACTTAGTTTGTAGACGCCCTCTACGGCAGACAAAGGCCACATTTGATCGCTAAGATGGACTTTAATAGTTTCAGCTTCGTCTTATTGCGAATTCCGTGTTAGTCAAGGCTAGATGACAAAAAAACTCTTTCCGATTCGGCATTTGAGCTCAGAAGTGTCAGGATCCTGATGGCTCCAGTGGCGAATGCTGAGAAAAAGGCATACACCAGCAGCGTCCCTGGACGCTAGCGCCTCATACCAAGAGCGTGTGGCGGAATTGGCTTGAGTTCAGTCGCGTAGCCAGGGGGGGGGCACACCGGGCCCGTGCCCCCCCCCCCCCCCCCCCCACAATGTTTTTTTGCCATGGGATACAGAGCACGATATGACACTCTGAGTGGTTACGAATACAGAGCGAAGCAGTCGCTACAAGAAAGGGACGGCGTGCGCGGCCTTCTTGGCTGCGCGCACCGGAACTACGAAAATAACTTCGAAAGTACTGCGTAACCTTCGCAATGCCCGCACCACGCTTCCTGTGCGGTCAAGCTTACGCTACACATTCTCCTCAATGTAGTTCCTGAAGGCTGCCCAGAGGAGCCGCCTTCTTGATATGCCCGAAACGTATGTTAATAACAATATTAAACTCTATATCCGAATTAGTGGGTGGTGCAGCAGTGACGAAGTCGACAATCTATGCAGAAAAGTTGGAGCTATGGCCAGAACAAGCAGCCTAACCGGCGTCTAGCCACTTCACAAGCGAAACTTCAGAGAAGCTTAAAGCACCTAAAGAGGAGCTTAAAGCACCTAAAGAGCTTAGTCTAACACCACCGCCTCGCGGCACGCGAAGCAGTCCGTTACATTTTGCTGGGGGACGCTGCAGCACCTCCGGAATGTAGGTTAATTGAGAAACAGGAAGGTCGTACTGAATTGCGCTTACAGTGCGCCTTCTTACTGGTGAGTCCAAAACTAAGAAAATATAAAAAAATGTGGGCCATTCATTGGGAAGACTCTGAGCATACAATGCATTACTCAGTTGAGACCTAAGCCGAAAATCGCCACAAATTCGCCATCTTGCCATTCATAATTTTAGGTCACCACGGGCCTCTCAAATTTGCCATTTGGTGAAAAGTATCCATCAGTGGGAACCCTGCTCGTCACCTGTTTGCAAAGTTACAATGTCCAAGGTTACAATGTCGCGTCCACGACGGCGTATGTCCGTAAACGGTTCAACGAGTTTAATGATGAAGTTCATGGGTGATCAGTTCGAACACTCCATCGGCACTTTCCACATGGGGAGCAGCTATGGAGAGAGACTAGGCGGTTCTAGGAACCGAAAGCTGCGCAAGCTTCCCAAGAAAGAAGGTAGGCGCAGAGGTAGTGTGCCGCGGGCGCTCTTCTGGCGCTCTTGTTCACTAGAGGTAAATGCCCGTGCGAGGTCGTGGTACTCTTCGCTATGTATCAGAGTGTCAGATATTCAGCCGTTCCACATGTATCACTATACTTGACGCAATCAGCCGTTACGATAGAATTGGGTCGATGGTGTGCGACGGGTGCGTACCAAAGAGTAAGACATACAGTCCAACATGTCCGGGGTCAGTGAGCCGCACCTGGGTAGCCTTTGACGTAAAATAATTCAACCAAGCGGGAAAGAGGCAACATCGCACGCTGTAGCTGCCAGAGGCGTCCAGTTTTAGCGTATCGCGAGAAGTGCTCAACTGTCACAGTGACCCAACGATATCCAGCTCCTGTCATAGGAAGAGGCGACATTGTTGCCGAGGCTCCAAAGTGGCTCTTAGGGCAGGATAATCGTCCGTGCGAATCGTCAACCATAATGGCTTATGGTGCTTCTTGGCCTTGTGCTGCCGTCAAAAATGCACACCCTATGTGATGCGATTGATCACAGCTATGGACGCTCCTTTCGACACGACCTGTGCGCTCGGCTACTTCTCTTGAGGCACGGCTGGTAGCGCTGCAAAGCGGTAGCGAATAGAGTTCCTGTATATGCTTCCTACGGGAGCAGAGTTGCGCATAGGTCCTCCATCTTGCCTGGCTAGCAACCATAGCTATGTGGCGAAGCCGCACTTTCTTTTTGCAGGCGACTTGCTTAAGCCTGCCGCCGATCGACGAAGCGTGCCGGTGATCGCCAGTCGACATGTCGGGCGTGCCAACGACCGGCGATGAAAGAAGAAACACCTGCTCTCGGGACTGTGCCACGACAGTACAAAAGCGTTTTTAAAACGCAAGGCTAGCGTAGTGCCGAATAACATGCGTTGCCGCCGCCGCCACCACCAAGTCAAGTGGCGCCAGCTATGGAGGATAAAAAACAACTGACTAAGACGTAATACATGCCCTTCGAGATTCCGGGGAGCGCCCATATCGCCACTCGCTACGCCTACAGCATCGATTATTTGAGTATGTTTTTCGAAAACGGTGCTCAATCGACGTAAATATTTTGCTGTCGAAGCTTAATGACACGAATATAAAGCAAATAAAAGCACCAGTTCGTAGCTAACGAGCTACAGAGTCCAAGACGGTGACTGGATAGATTCTAGATGGAGGGCAACCGCTTTTCGGCGGCGCGGCCATGTTTTCCGGGCGTGGCCTGTGCATCAGCTTCTCCGCAATGCATGGTTGTTGCGGCGTTTGGAAAACAGATGCGCAACTCTGCTACCTAAAGGTAGCATATACAGTAACTCTAGTAGCGAATAAGCGCAGACACCTGTTTCTTTTTTCATATTTTAGGGGTTTTCTTTGAATTGTGAAAAAAGAAACCACACAGCGCGTACACTTGCAAAACAATTTGGATCAGTCGTTTGGGAATGTCACTTAGAACGTAACAAAACGCACTTGACCCTGGAAATAATATTATTTGTCGTGATACAAAAATAGTGTTTTAGCAATTAACTAAATAGGATCAATATGAAAATATTCTAACGAGAACCAGAAGACGCCATATCATATGTCGTTGGTTTCATTCAGTCGCGCTAAACGCATATTTTTGAATCGTTGGTTATGGTTACGTAAAACAGCAGGTAAATAAACTAAATGGACCGCTTACACCGGAGGTGGATATTTACGATGTAACCGCAAAATCGAAATTCATAGTGCTTTCTTTATTGTCTAAGATATGTTTTATCGTCTGACATGCAATGGTAGGACCTTACTAGTCATGAAAGTACGTCTAAATGCGAAGTAGTTATTATTATAATGAAGCTGCTGTTGCTGACTGACAAAACAATTGGGGGACCTTTAAGCTTAGCTTTTAAGACTTCAATGCCCTAGCGATATCCTGTCCCTAGTGCTTACTTCAACCACTTATCACATACTATGAAATGGGTAGCATGCTTTAAACCATGAGCAATACGCGCATGAAATATTTTCAAACTTGCCATGCCCCCACCACGTGGTCTTATGGGAAAACGTGCAGTAATGTGTCTGCCTTTTGTAATGGCTGGCCGGCTTTAAGCCACGATTTCATTATGATATTCACATGTTCTGACACCTGATGGCAATGTACGCTTCTACCACGCAATATTGCATGTCGTATCATGACGTCTGTGAACAGGACGCGTTTGTTTGTAAAGAAAGTTATTTTTACTGCATTTCCAAGCAGAGGAAGTTATTTTCACTGTATTTCCAAGCAAATGCGCGGCTGTGTGGTAGAAAACCTGTTTGCCACGCAGACGGCCTGGATTCGATCCTCACTCGGACCCCGAAAATTTTATTATTGATTTTTTTTTCTCATATTTCTCGATTTTTCGGTCGCGGACAAGATCATGATTTTTCGCTCACAGCCAACGACGCCGACACCGGCGCTGGCACCGCAATTGCTGCGGAACGAGCTCTATTTCCTTATCACGTTAAAATAGATCACGATTCCATTTCTTCCTGGTACTATTCGACTCGGCTTTCATTGTTGCATTGCTAATCATCCTATGGCTATACAATGCTTGTTTTAAAATCACCAAACTAAAGCATAATGCATTTCGTTCTCACTCTGACCGCTGTGTCTCTGAATGCAAGAACCACATCCCGATGGAATCTACTCCTACAATCAGCTACCTCTATCACCGACACATCACGTTTTAAGGTTTTTTTTGCAAGACATGTTTGGCGCTGTTTGATTCTGCTTCGCGTTATAAATGTCATGTCTTCTTCTACTTTTTTTTGTTGTTTGGCTTGTGCTTGTTGTTCTTCGCTTTGGTTCTTGAACATGTACTACATGTATTATCGCTACCGCTACATTCTTTTTGTTGACGTATTTGATATGTAATCTATTTTGTACAATTCTGGGAATTGTTCAAGTTTTACTCTTTTATTTTTTGTATCATCAAGTGTTATTTCCCACTTTTGATATGTAACATGCCCCTCCCCTCCGTAATGTGCAAACCCTGAGGGTAATATAAATAAATAAATAAATAAATAAATAAATAAATAAATAAATAAATAAATAGTTTCCCGTGAAAAACACACGCACGCAAAAGAAGACGGGGACGACACCGTGGCGGCACACCTGATGTGAAGCATGGGGTGTCCCGTGTCTCTCTGTGTCTCTCTAAGGCGATAGCAATTTCGCAGCAAACATTTAGGAATGGAGGGACAACACTTCAAAATGAATAGCTATGTTAGTGTGAGGAGAGTTTTGCAAGAAGTACTTGTTTGTCGAAGCCTATTTAACTGCAAACCAATGAATAAAAAAAAATTGCAGATATAAATAATGATATGTGACAAAAACCACGTTAGCCACTTCCGTACGTCAGAACATCATACGTAACATGATATACCAACGCGTATCACGTCAGCGGGATCGCCCCAGTTGGGAATTCGATTCGAATCCCGCAACTGAATACTCCATTGCCGGCCTTTTTGCCTGTATCGTTGCCTTTAGCATATGCTGCACCTTTAATATGGCGTAAACCCTAAAAGGACGTGCTCGTAAGTCCACTAAAGCCACACGCAATACTTCACATGAAAAAAATTCAGTGTGACTCGAGCTTCGCGTTGAAGAGTACAACCCGATAGCGTAATCTGGCTCCGTTCGCATCGCATTCTCAATCGCTAGGTATGTGACCGGGCTAGTTGGTATTACATGACGACGTGCACAGCCAACACCTCCTAGATACTTTACAAGGCCTGCGTCCACAATTCTGACGTCACCACCCGCCGGCCGAGAAGCGACAGCGTCTCCCGCAGAAGCGAGAGCTCCTCTCTCCGAACGCTCGCTCATTCTGGTTGCTTTCGCCCAAGTCACGAAGTCGCTGGCGGAGAAAAAGTGGCATTTTTCTGTGTGTTGTGGTTTGTCTGTGCTATTCCGTTGTGTTCCCCCCTGGATATCTTTTCTTATCCTCGTGTCTTCGGCACTCACGATGCCAAACAAGTTCTGTGTGCCGGCATGTACCGAAAATAATGATGCTAGAAAAAAGGGTCAAAGTGTTTTCTTTCCCGAGAGATCAAACGAGAAGCAAGTGGATACGTGTGATTCTACGATAGGATTTCATACCAACTACAAATACCAAGGTAAAACTTTTATAGCAATCGTATTCGCGGTATTAATTTTATTCGGCGTCTCATTTTTGTTTCCGAGTTTGTTCGTGCTCGCGCACTTATGTTCTAACAGTACGAAGCGTTTCGTTAGCTATAGCATTTGTGACGTTGCTTATTTTCTGTATGCTAGCGAATGCTATTCTAAAACGCAGCATTGATTCATTTTATGTCAACAGTATTCAGCTGGTTTGTTGAGCTTGAAATATGAGCGCGTTTGAGCGTTACCCTGATAACTCAAAATTTTATATTACACATTAAGTAAACACTATATTTGTAATTTATATCGTACATAATTGTTAGCAGTTTGGATATGATCCGATTTCACCTCCCTATCGAACGACCTTGTACTTAAATACGTAAAACAATGAACTTGAATCGATTCGGATAAATAGGAACACTGGATTCTGCACCCATATTTCTTGTTGCATATTTGCAAATGGGTCCGCTACGAATATCCTGCTGCACTGTTTTGATGTTTGCTCTAAAACATTGTGTCTAATCGAAATGAACGATACGCACTGCGGTTGTGATATGAGTATTTTTTGATGAAGGGGTAGATTGTGGTGCAGTTAACGTCTTTGTTCAAAAAAAAAGGAAAAAAGCGGGTGAACGACGCCTGCATTCGGTCAATTAGCGCACGACGTCTACTCTCTAACTTTCATATTCTAATAATACTAACCGCAATCGGGTAACTTCCGTGCTAGCGTTTATTTGCTGGAGCAGAACACAACTGCAACTGAGTTACTTTTGTAAAGCGAGAGAGAGAAAGAAATAACTTTTATTTTGATCCGGCAGAATGATGGCGGCGAAAAATATATTTCAGAAACCGGGCAGTATCGCGCATGAGTCGGAACGCACCCGCGCGTTGCGATGCATGCGCGGCCATTTGGGCCGCTCCTGCTGCCGCAACGCTCTGCGCCTGGCGTTTGTAGGAGCCGGCCAGCAGGCGCCCCTTGACGTCGCTGACGCTATAACTGTAAAACATCAACAGACAATGTACAAGCTCTCTTATATACAGAAAACACTCAACTACTTCTGTGAGGACAGATTTCACTTTCATGTTATACTGATTCCTATGACGGAGGGATCAACCATGTTTTTTTTTCTCCGGTGTCACTGCTATTCATGTACTCGTTAGCTGTACTGCGTTTCATGTTTTATAACAGCCAGCGGCCACTTCTTATTGATGCTAACATGATTTGGTATAATGTACGCAGTTTTGAACCCTTTCTTTTGTATCATTAGTGCATTTTTGTTTGTTGTATTGTCCTTGTACCTCTATTTTTGGGCATATATGTGTGTGTAATTTCTACTGCATTGTTCCGCAGCGGCAATATGGAATGCGCGGCTCATTCGATGTTTCCGTAAGCAATACAAATGTTTTATTACTGAGAAACTGAAAACTCGGAGCGAGCCGCACGGCTGGCCGGCCGAGACAGCCGAGCGAGAGGGAGGCCGGTGGATAGTGACGTATCCTACGTCATCTCACGTGACGCGCAGGCCTGAAAGCTTGTCTAGGAGGTGTTGGCACAGCGCGTGAGCCACACAAGGACAAAGGAACCGACGAGGTCTAGCGCTAGTCCTCGTCGGTTCCTTTGTCCTTGCATGTCTCATGCGCTGTGCACGTCGTCAATCGCTAGCCCGGATTCGCTTTTTGGAGGACACCTTAGCTGCGCGTATATTATCCCCTATACATACCTTGGCATTATTGTCTGTTAGTTCTCATTAATATTGTGTCTAACAATGAAAGACGAGCCCTTAAAATTTCCACTTCTTTCATTCATTCATAGCAAAGGTCTCGTTCTGGAAGACTTGATGCTTTCAGGTAGTATGCGAGGGATTATTGATCAGCTGCAGGCTCGTAGTAAGATTATGCGCTACGTGAAGCCAACAGACAGAAAACGAGTATTCCACACTCGCCGTCAAGGCTACTGGCGGCGCTGACTGACGCTCCCACGTTTATATGCACATATATACCCCATAAAATGGGCGATGGGATAGCCGCCGCGTTAGCTCAGTTGGTAGAGCATCCGACGCGTTATTTGAAGGTCACAGGTAAGGCCCCTGCCCGCGGCCAGTTGGCGTTTCGTCCACTTTTCATTCTTCACGTTTACCATACATTTACTATAACAATATTCCCTATACATTCCATGGCATTATTTTCTATTAGTTCTCAATAATATTGTGTCTAAGAAAGGAAAACGAGCCCTTAAAATTTCCACAGCAAGTGCAGTTGCTTATTGCCCAATACACCGTATTTCCTTCTTTCGCAAATCGGCACAGTACCCACTACGCACCCGTAAGGCAACACGCGCACCTGCGCATCTGGCCACTCTATGCTGTTGTTGATGATGATGTTTATTTATGCCTCATTCCTTTGTCATTGGTACAAATTTAAACCACCCAGTCGTTGCACAGCTGTGTTTTGACGCCTGGTGAAATGGTACGCTTCCGCCACAAAATATTGCATGCGCTCATGACACAACTCAAAGTGGCTGATATTCATACAGTGTTTCTTTTTTTTTTTTTTTTTTGCAGTGATTTTGTGCATTGGCATGACAATCTGGTAGAACACCTGCTTGTCACGCCTAAGGCTTCGGTTCGATTCCCACTTGAACCGAGCATCTTGTTATTATTTTTTTTCTAGTCCGATGTTGAACTCACGGACAACAGTACAGGCACCGCGATTTCTGCAAAACGACTTCTGAAACGCTATCGCGTTAAAATAGTTGTTCGCAGCACACATTCAAAATATTTGCAATCTACTTTCTACGACCAGCGGAATAACTTCTATTCGTTATTGGATAATGTTCGTGCTCTTCCGGTATACAGGGTGTCGGAGCTATCACGCAGCATGATTTTCAAAAAAGAGAAACGTGATTGCGCGAAGCGCACCCAGTGCATATTGTTCCCAGTATACTTGAGTAGCCACCCTGAAACGCGCTCATTGTGATGTAGGAAGTCAGAAAAAAATGTATGGATGACCCTATCTGCATTCGCCGGCAAAAGAAACGCACCACTTCCGTCTCGAGTCAGCCATAATCTGAACAGTGCTTTGGCCGCGTTACCGATAAGAACAGTCGGCCGTGAGACACGGATAATGATAGTGGCGTAAAATCGACTGCAATGAATTTCTGCAAAACTGGGACGCATGTTGTTGGCGCTCGTCTTGTACCTTTGCCGTAGTACGGAACGCTGTCTCAGGCAACCGAGAAAAGGAAAAGCCGTGGCTTACACTTTGAGGGCGCTGCTTTTTATTTATTTATTTATTTTTTTGCAGGTGGGAGCGAAGTCACGTGCTATTTTTCATATTTCGCTGGCTTTATTTATCCACCGGAAAAAAATGAGCATGTAATTAGTACTTTGTTGAACATAGTGCAGTGAGATGTCATTTGAGCCTGTCTATATATGCTTCATTGACATTTTTATAATTCTTGTGGATTTACAAAATATAATTATGACTAATTATTCAGCCTCATTAACGAAAAATATATTAGAGCATACTACAGTGCACTGAGAACAATATGTACTCAATTCGCTTCGCGTCAAATTGTTCTTCTTGTTTTAAAACGTGCTGCGTGACAGCTGGGACGCCCTGTATAAACTACAATGAGATTATTAAGCTGATGTAAGCTGTTCTAATGTTAAATTGTCCACTTCAGAAGCAGTTCTTTCGTATATATAAAAAAAGTCCCTAGAAGAATTGCTGGTTACCTTGTTGAAAGTGCTCAATAGTAAAGGAAACAATGCGTTGCGCATTCACCTCAATCATGGAACCTAAATTATATAGAGTTATGTTGTCTTTTTGTATCAATTGCCAATGATGTGATACCACGAGAAATGTTCACTTATTTTTCTCTTGTCGTTAATACTCTGTGATGTTCCATTTTTTGCTACTTTCATTTTTTGATGCATGATCGAATATATTTACCTATCATTGCATTATTCAGTATTTACTTAGTTCGGTCAGATAAACTCATAACACTCTGAACACGTTATCTCGGTAAGAGGCTAGGAAAACGCTTTAAAAAAAGTTTCTGTCCAAAAGCTAATTCTTTTAACCATTGTTTTGCAGTTTTGGCGGAATAATACTTGTACGCTCATTATGCGAACCACTGACGGAGGGGTTCTCAATGACACTTGGCTCCGACGGGATGCCGATAGTGACACTAGTGTAACGCTCTCGAAATATAGGTACCAAAGAGCTCACAATTTTCGGTAAGATCGGAGATGCAGTGTCTGTCGTTAAAGAGAGCTTATTGATATTTCTTTTTAGGAGGATAATGGACACAAAGGAGTGGGAATTTGTCAATGGAAGTTCAATGACTTTCAACAACGATGAAGGTATTATTTTCCCGAATTTTTATGAAAGCAATAACATATATACTACCTTTTGGAGGATGTGTTAATTTATTGCTGTGGTGTTACGTCCAGTAATATCATTGTAGTAGTGATTTTAGAATATTAGCATATCAGAATACGTCTCGAAATTTCTAATTTTACAACTTTGAAGCAGGAACTGCATTTGGTAATAAGAGCCTCTGCTGCTTTTCACAACTGCGCACGTGAGACACGAATGTACCCTGCACATTCTGCTGCTGGCAGATGATGCTAAGAATGAAATGCTTCAAACGGGTAGGCAGGAGAGAAGCGCGAAATAATAATAATAATAATAATAATAATAATAATAATAATAGATTTCTATTATTATTACTATTAATATTATTATTATAAAAAGGTTATAATTTAACTCATTCAATCAATACGGTAATTGATGCCTGTAGCCCCGCTCAGGTGGCTGCTGCCACAGACACACAAAGCATGGCTGATCCCCCTCCGCCATAGAAATCAACATAACACGAAAGTGAAACGTGTCTTCAGTCTTCAAAGAAGTAGTTCATTATTTACACGTACCGTCACTACCAGTACCACGAGATGGTACTACACGGTTTCGTTCTCAACTAACTATGTCCGCAGCTTTATGAGCGGCCACGAAGCATCGCTGTCTACCTGACCAATGCTGAATGGCGACCTAGAAAACCAATCGCCTTCGCGTCGCCAGGAGGCTACCTGTCACCTCAGTGGGAATCATACACTCGCCCAACGAGAGGCCAGATGGTTAGTCGCTATGTGAAAAACTAAAAGCAGCCACCGACGGAGGTGCGGTTGATGTCCCTCAACATACCAAAGCACGTTTCTTAAAATAGGATGGGGGAATATATTGACGACACAGTTCATTCGGCTGCCTAACCTTGATTTTAGCTCATGTACTCGTTGAATATCACCACAGTCCCATGCTTTGGCGGACGAATCTTGCACAATATTGCCTCATGATCGCTGTGTCGGACGGTCAGAGTTTCTGCCGGCCTAACGTGACAGCCAGTGCGCAAACGTGAGATCCACGCAAGAGTGCTGTTGCGTCGTGGGCCTTTCTAGCGTCTTCACTTTCAACGAGTACTGATCTAGCATGAAACTCCCGATTCATTTTCCGCGCTCTGTCACCTCATTGATCATAAAGACAACGCACAAGTGGATCGGGGTACTCTGTGACTTTAAGGTCTTCATAGTTTCTGCCAGAAATATTTCCTCATCACAACCAGACGTGCTCGTTTTGATATACACGCTGACGATTACAAGGGCATAAGGCATCTCGACAGCACAAACTTCTCCCGCACAGTGAAATGCTTGGAACAGTAGGGGTATCTCCAGAAGCATGGGCACGATGCTGCGCGTGACGTCCTCACATGCGCCTTCTGCTTTAGTTGAACAACGCTCCAAGTGGGGTCAACCGCAAGCTGCCTGACTAACGGTTACGTCTATCCGTAACACGCTTACGCGTACCCTCCGATGCCTGAAGGTCTAGCCTTGCCCATCGTGGTGGAGGTGGGACTGCTTGCGCCTCGCCTGCTGTTCACGAGCATCCGGAGCATGACTCGTAGTCACGGTAAGTAAGGCGCCAAGGGACTCATCGTCCATGATTCACACACAGAAACACGGGAACAAACATTAATAAAAAAACTTCCCCATCTCCCGCTAAAGGGAACCATGTGTGGATGCGAAGCCGCGGGGAGATGGTTAGCGTCGCCGCTCCCTTTTCTCGGCAGCGGCCCGGGCGCTCATCGCGGCACCGCACAGGGGGAGAGAATGAGGTGCGCGCGCTCCGTCATTTTCATAGTGCGGAACTACCGTGGCGTCCCCAGCAAAGTATGCAGCTGTCGCACCACTAGTCGGGCGCGCCGCTCCGTAGAGGATTCCTAGAGGAGAGAACGGGGGGGGGACCTAGGATAGGGGGAGGGGACGCGCATGCGCTGTGGAGGTGTGGGACGCGGGAGCCGCTCCGTAGAGTAGAGGATTCCTAGAGGAAAGAGAGGGGGGTGAGCTTAGGAGATGAGGAGAGGATGCTTATGCGCTGTGGGGATGCGGGACGCGGGCGCTGCTCCGTAGAGTGGAGGATTCCTAGAGGAGAGAAAGGGGGGTGAGCGTAGGAGAGAGAGGGGGGGGACGCGCATGCGCTGTGGGGGGGGGGGATGTGAGACGCGGACGCCGCTACGTAGAGTAGAGGATTCCTAGAGTAGAGAAAGGGGGGTCAGCGTAGGAGAGGATAGAGAGGGGGAGGGGACGCGCATGCGCTGTGGTGGCGTGGGACGCGGGAAGGAGGGACGGACTAAGCCCCCCTCCAAACACATGCAAGCAAGATCAAGGAATGGGATCAACCTGGGCGACAGACAGCACCTGCCCAGCCATTGCTAAGCAGCCTCTCTGTGCTCTCGGCCATGACTCTGATGACTGTGGTAGTGGTTGACGGCCTTCATATTACTACAGTGTTCTGGTTCGCATAATGGGTGCTTCCCTACTTCATGAAAGTGGCCGGACGCCGGACGCGGAAGGGACGCGGGACATGGGAGGGACGGACATAGCCCCGGCCCCCCGAGCATAAGGTGCTTCGCATCTAAAATGCGAGAAACTTACACAGACACACAAGGCCCATTCGAACCTCATCGTCTTCCTTCTTTAACACGAAACTGTTTTATGCCGGGGTCCACCACGGCTCCACTGACGTATTTCCGTGACGGACATGACGCTGTAAAATATAACCTAACAGATTGCAAAAAAAAAAAATCTAGAAGAGAAAGTTCCGTCGCCGGGCGTCGAAGCAACCACCTCTCGCTCGGCAGCGTGCCGCGTGAAGCCACTGCGCCACAGGAGCGTACGGACCTCAGCTTGTTAACGGCGAGCTATTTATATACACCATATACCGTTGGCGGTCCTCACAGTTCGTCGACTTCAGTGCGTTTTTCGTCATCACTAGCGAGATGGCGCGAAGGTGGCGCGGAGGGGCGCGCTCTAAAGGTCGTCGCCCCTCTCGTGGCGATCCGTGCGCGCCTCCACTGGGCGTGGTCGCTCGTGCGCGTGCGCTTATCTCGTGATTGTGATATTGGGGCGCTTTGTATGACTTGTGCTTCCGCCGCAAGCTTGCTTGGAAATTACAGTGGTTAAAGAGTGCACGAAGGTCACTTCGTTCACCGCAGCAGCCGCGTTTACGAAAGGAGCGTGCTGCTCACACGCGAAGTAACAATTTCGTGCATTTTTCTTTATGTTTCAGCAGCACGCTTTAGGTGTCAAGCTGTGACAGTTGTTAGTCCGCGCACGTCCTGCGTATGCTCATTTCGTGAGACCTTTCTGCTCGAGGTGCGCGCAGCAAGTTTCGAGCTACTTGCCGTTCTTCGCGTGACATTACAACTTGTTGCTGTAGCATTCATTCCTTTGCCCTTGTGGCAAAACAGTGCACAATAAACGCTCAACTACCTCTGTGAAAACACGTTTCACTTTCGTGTTAGACCGATTCCTTTGACAGAGGGATCAGCCATGATTTTTTTTCTCTGCGAGCCCCCATCCTTCATTAAAGCACTTCTTTTACATTCTCCCGGGCAGCCGAAACTGATGTGATCTCTAGTGGGTACAATTTCTGCACGGGCGTGGTGATCTTCGCGCCTTGAGTCTGACCATGGCATGCTCTACCAGTCCATCGCGTCCAGGATACACCTCGGTTATTCTTACGAGTGGCCAAACACATCGTTAGACATTGGGTTTCTCGAATATCACTATGTCGTCCACCTTTAAGCCTTTATGTGTCGCTGTTGGGTAATGATGAAGTGAACGAAGCTCATTTACATATTCTTTCTTGCAACAAAATCACAGGTCCTTGAGCCGCTTCTTCTTTTGTCGTAGTCTTTTAATTACGTCTTCCTGGCTTGTCTGCAATAGTCGGCTCTGGTATTTCTCGCCGCCGTCCACCAGTTCAGCCAATACAGATTTACCGTCTAAACAATTGGCTGGACAGATCGGAGCAGGTCCTCTTGCGTGTGTGTACGTATAATCCAGTGGCCTTTAATTAATTACGGCTTCCACTTCCAGCAGCAGTCTTTTTATCTCTTGGTTATCGCTCGTTTCTTTTCGAGTATCTTGCGAAGCGCCGACTTCACTGACCGTATCAATCTCTCCCACCATCCTCCCCACCATGATGGACTAGGGAAGCAAGGAAAGTGGAAAAGGGTGATCCATTCATGACACTCCAGATGTCTTGCAAGTCTCGTGATGCTGTCTTCACTGCCATGACGTTGTCAGAATAAATATTTAGAGGAACTCCTCCGCGTGATAGAAAACTGCGAAACGCAAGGAGGAAGACCGCTGATGACAGGCCACTTGTCATTTGAAGGTGTACTGCTCTGGTATTCGAAAAAGGTCAAAAACAATACGAAAGACTTCGCGGTGCCTGACTCCAGCTCCCTTTGCTTGACGAAAAGTGGGCCCGCAAAATCTACTCCCACCACTTAGAACGGTCGAGACATACTGATTCTGTCTACGGGTATAGGCGCATACTTAACATCAGTAGGTTTCGTATTGTATCTCTTGCACAAAAAACAGGCGTTGACGACTTTTTCGACCTCTTGCCTAACTAGTATCACCGAAAATCGTTGCAACACTTGCATCATTGTGCTTTACACATTACCATGTAAAACCCGGCAGTGTGCATCTACCGCAATTAATCACGTAAGCTCATGCTTACATGGCAAAATGACGGGATGCTTCTCTTTGTAAGTACCTTCCATCTCTTCAAGTCTTCCGCCAAGGTGAAGTTCTCCTTTGGGACCAAAGCATCTATATAGATCTCTCGGCGCCCGCTCGACAATCATCGTTGAATACTTCTTTCTGCTCTCGCAGCACCTATAATTCTTCGGCGTTTTTAATTCCTGCTGCGGAAATTTTGCTGGACAAATTTTTTTGCGCATGTCGACAGTTTTCAGCAAAGCCTTATACCAGCGCAGTGACGCGCACTAAGTTCTGTAAGTCACTGAATCTCTTCAAATCGATGACCATGTCACCTTTCCTTTTGGCCTGAATGATCACATTCATGAGTGTAGTCGTCGTCTTGTCTTGTGTCCCGTCCTTTTTTGCGCTCAAATTTTTTCCATATTGAACCAACGCGCCCAACAAAGCATTCTATTAAGTACATTAAGCATTGTAAGCTCAGCTTCTAGGTACACATTTTTCTCTGATACTATAACGAGTTCTGTAGACCATTCCGAACTCATTCGCGGGAGTCATTCTGGATCGCTCCACCAGAAGCAGCTTTTCAAAAGAGACTTCGCAGACATGCCGCGTCTAATCAGGTCTGCGGGATTTTATTTTCCCGGATATTAACGCCATTCTTCTGGGTCTGTTACACTTGAAATTTTCTTCACCCTGTTTTTGTTGAACTGGTTCAGTTTGTCCCGGCTTCCTCGGATCCAGCTGAGCACTAAGGTGGAGTCGTGCACTAAGGTGGAGACATAATACAATGGAACTGTCGGAAATATCACGCAAATCGGATGTACTTGAGTAGCCGTGCTCCGATAACTGCATCCATTAACTCTAACTTCGGCAATATGAGTGATTTAATTGGTGCAACTGTACATTTCGCTGCTGTGAGCGTAGTAGTAGACTCGCCTCGCAGGTTGGTTGCCTTCAGATAAGCACATGCTCCATATGCTTTTAAACCAGTGTCCACAAAAATTGAAGTTCCGCCGCATCCGTCGCATCCGTGACTCCTTACGCAGCGCAGAATTCTAACTGAGGCATGCTGCAGGACGTCCCTGAACCATTTATTACAAGGTGTGCCGATATCCTTGGGTAAATCTTCGTCCCACACAGCGTTCCGAACCCACAATAGTTCAAATAGGAGCTTGGCTGTTACTCTGATGGGTTGGAGTACTCCAAGAGGGTGATAGATCCCTAAATGCCATCTTCAGTAGATGCTGTTTTGTATTTGCCTTTGCTGACGTTACGTATTCGATTACTGACTTCAGAGTAAATTCCAAACTGTCGCAGTTTGTATTGCACTGCATGCCCAATACAGCCGTAGAATCGTTAATGCCTTCATCTATCGGCTTTTCTTTCATCGAAAGACTTCTTGTACTGTGTTGTCATTGGTTCTCCATTTTAGAAGGTTCATCCCGGCGTCACTCATGATTACATACTTTCTTCCGTAAACTTCAAGGGCTTCTTTGAAAGTATCTGCCCCTGCAAGCAAATCATCAATATCAAACGAGTTCTTCAGACTCACCGCCAGCTTCTAGTCTTCAGGACCAGTGTTGTCTAGGTGTTTATGGATAGTAGCCATAAGCAGAAATGGACTTGACGCTGACCCAAAAGGCACGCGCCTCATTCGCCATTCGGCAACACTAGCGTTCTTCTCTTTGAGCTTCTTATCGAACCAAAGAAATGGAAAGGCGTCTCTGTCTGGCTCTTGTGTTCCAATCTGCAGGAATGGTTTTTCGATGTCCAAGTTCAGGGCGATTAAAAACCATCTAACACAAAGTAGCACACGCAGAAGCTCAGGATTGAGATTTTCTCCCTTTTCAAGACAGTCGTTGAGCGAGAGTAGTCCTGGGGCATGGGTGTTGCGTCGAACACAACCCCTGAGTTTGGTGGTCAATGACTCTACTTTGATGGCCTTCCGATGTGGCATGTAGTTAACCGGATGGTGATCACGAACACCTTTGGGCACAACTTCTGCGTGACCATGCAACATATATTGTCCTGTGACTGTATCGTAGCGGTCAAGCAAGCCGTCTTTCGGGGTGGAGGAGGAAAAAAACCTTTATTCGAACAGAAACATGAGTATTACCAACACCAGAAGCGGTACGCAGATATGTATCACTTGTGCTTGCGAGGATGGTAGCCATGGAAAGTGCTTCCTGGACAAACTACAGTGGATAGTGCTTAAGTATACAATTTACGCTCACGCGACATGACGCTTGCCTCATAGGAGTAAATATGTAATGTTTATAAAATTAGATACCCAGCACTGCACACCACACCTGACATTTCACCAACATTACGCCTGCATAGGATCTTTTTTCAAAGCAGTTCCGAGAGCTGGCATGGCTCCGTGGTAGAATAGTTGATTGCCACGCAGATTGCGTGGGTTCGATTCCTGCTGGGACCCTGATATTTATTATTTGCATTCGTCGTGTTAACGCTGCCAACGCGTTTTTCTTGAAGCTCTCACATTTAAATGACAAGTGTCTGTCTTTGCGGTTCCTGGGTAGATATAAATTGTCAAACACCTGTGGCGCATACCCGCATACCACGGCCAGTAGTACACGGGTATGTGCCACACGTGTCTGCAGAAAATGGTTTTACCACGTAGGCAACAGGATTTTCACGTTATTATTGCGATTGCAATTATATCGACACTCTCGGCTGATGTTCGCCGTCGCCGTCTGTCGAAGCCGTCATGTACATGTATATGTATATATAAAAAGGCATAAAGAAAAATAAATCAGTAAAAAACAATTCCAAATCACCTGACCGGGAGTTCGAATCAGCGACCCCCTCGCTCCGCAGCCTCCTGCACTAGCCAGCACAGCCACACGCCATGTTCGTGCCAGCGATAAAACGGCGAGCTTTTCATATGCATCATTTGCCGCTCGCGATACCCAGATCTCGGAACAGCTCAAGCGTGTTTTCTATCACGCAACCCTTTTACAGTTTCTTTCAAATTGCAAACTGCCCTTGAGATGCGCATGAAAAAGTGGCTCCCTTCTGTACCACTCATGATGTAGAAGGGAAAAAAAAGAACACCGAGCAGACTTGGCGTCCGACGCCACCGCGTGGCAGGAGACGCAGAGGGGTCATCCCACGTGCCGCAGTTTAAAAGAAAAAGAAGTATCAAACAGCGTCGAAAAGTCATATAATCATATCAATCCTTGGCCAATCCCGCTAAGTGGATATGAGCCATGTCAGAGGCAACAACAACAGCGTCGGCTTCTGCATTGTGGACACTCGCAGCGCGTTGCTCAAATACCAACACGTAATAACTGCGACAGTTGTTAGTTCACGCTTGTCCTGTGTATACCTATGCATCCTTTTAGAGCGCTCTTTCGAGTATCGAGCTGCTTGTCGTTCTTCGTGTGACAAACTAATTTCTTGCTATCGCGATCATTGATGCGCCCTAGTGGCGAAACTGTGACTTTTTTTTCATGTCATGACCAGCCAGACATATTCGTCAATGCCTCTTACCCTCTCATACAAATTTTGGTCTACCCCAAGTTAAGGAGGCGATCACGAGAGCACCCAGACGTAGGCGGATAGATAGATAGATAGATAGATAGATAGATAGATAGATAGATAGATAGATAGATAGATAGATAGATAGATAGATAGACAGATAGATAGATAGATAGATAGATAGATAGATAGATAGATAGATAGATAGATAGATAGATAGATAGATAGATAGATAGATAGATAGAAACGCAAAAGTGCTTACAGTACGCAATGAAATACTTCGCATTTAAAAAAATTCAATATGTCTGAAATTCACCAGGATCATACCTTGGGACATGCTTTGCAGCGGCACAGTCTCCTTTTGAACGCGCTGAAGCACATACTTTTTTCTAGCTCGTTTTGAGTCTACAGCTGACTCTCATCTACATGTGCGACAGCAGCTCCACGCTTTGTGTATTGATTCCATAACTTGCGTTGAAGTAGCACAACAAAAGTTATGGAAGTAGTGTACGAAGCAGCAGAGATGGCCGAGTGAAAACGCGCGCAATTGAACAACAGAGTGCGACAGATCTGTAGTGGAAATTTTAAACTGAATCGATAACATCAAGTCCCACGAGATTTAGAATGTACTTACACAACTTAGCAATACGTAATATGTATGACAAAAAGCATTTATGATGACATGGCAGGTGTTGTGGAATCAGAAACCTTCACTTGCGGTTTAGAATGCATCCAGGGGGGCATTCGGGAAATAATCATAACTTTCCTACGGCTCAATATAACTTCATCATTCTTCTGTCTAAATATTCTTGAACAGACAAGAATGTCGCAAATTTCAAATCCAAAAAATCACTCGTTGTTTAAAAAAAAATACGTTTTTGGAGGTCGTGACCTACCTTAAATGGTTCTAGATCGTCCTTGAAAAGATGGCTGAGTTCGACACATTAATTGGGTTATTATTCAGCCCCTTGGGGTGTCTATAATAATGTTCTTCAATGTAGTTATTATTAAATGCGAAGCATTTCTTAGCGAACTTCGGGGACTGAGAGCGTATCTATTGTAGACGACCTCGACCGTGAGAAGACAGCCTTTGTAACGCCTGACGGTCTCTACCAGTTCAGAGTTATGCCGTTTGGCTTGTGCAATGCACCGGCAACGTTCGAGCGGATGATGGACACACTTTTGCGCAGCTTTAAGTGGTCCATCTGCCTTTGTTACCTGGACGACGTCATTGTGTTTGCCCCAACCTTTGAGACTCACCTCGACCGACTTGCGTCCATTCTTTCAGTGTTTCGTGCGGCTGGGCTACAACTTAATTCTAAGAAATGCCACTTCGGGCACCGCGAAGTTGCCATCCTGGGGCATCTCGTCGACTCATCTGGCATCCGCCCCGATCCCGACAAGGTTCGCGCTGTTCTCGATTTCCCCGTACCAACTTGCGCCAAAGACGTTCGTAGTTTTGTGGGCCTTTGCTCATATTTCCGAAGATTTGTGGAGAATTTCGCGGACATTGCACGCCCTCTAACTGATCTTCTGAAGAAGGACGTGCCATTTTTGTGGGGTCCTGATCAAGCCGCCGCTTTTTCACGACTCATTACGTTGCTCACCACACCGCCGATTCTCGCCCACTTCGACGCGTCCGCGCCAACCGAGGTCCGCACTGACGCTAGCGGCTACGGGATTGGCGCTGTGCTAGCTCAACTATTTCCCACTGTATATATCTCGGAAATATATTCACAACACTATCTATCTATCTATCTATCTATCTATCTATCTATCTATCTATCTATCTATCTATCTATCTATCTATCTATCTATCTATCTATCTATCTATCTATCTATCTATCTATCTATCTATCTAGCCGCCTACGACTTTGTGCTCTCCTGGCCGTTTCGTTAATGGGCTGTATAACAAAATTGGTATGGCTCAACATGACTGTATGCTGAACATAAATGACTGGTCATAACATGAAGATCGTGACAGGCACGTCACGAACGACATCATTTACATGCCGCGGTCTTGTTGCTTTCTCACCGTTTAATTAACTTGATGACATGGCATGGCATGACTATATGAAAAACACGTTACAGGTCCTAAGGTGCAAATCATGACACATATTCATGTACAGCATGATACCTGATATCGTCATGGGGGCGCTCGCCGCCGTTTCAATAAATGAATATATACCAAAATTGATATGAGGAGACATTTATGTATGACGAGCATAAATGACAGGCGCTAACATAAAAATGATAACATGCATGACACCCACGGCATGATTTACACGTAGCGCTCAAGCTGCACTCGCGGCCGTTTCGCCAGCTTGTCATGTATCAAATTTGGTATGTTTAGACGTGACGGTGTGAAGAACATAAATGAAAGGTGGTAACATGAAAATTATGGTATGCATGCCATGTGCGACATGAATTACATGCCACGCTCATGGTGCACTCGCGGCCGTCTCGCTAGGTTGACCTGTACCAAGTTTGGTATTGCGTGACTTGACTGCATAACGAATATAAATGACCGTTGGTAACGCGAGTAATGTACAGGCGTGAGCAAAAGTGTGCAGACCACGGGATCGCGTGGCCGAATGCATCGTTGCGCCATCTAGCGACGTGACGACTGCTGCGGTGCGCATGCGCGTCCCGTCCTATCAGTTGGCCTCTCATGCCGCTCTGTCTGACGCGGTTACGGCGCTCGTAGCCGAAACGACAACTGGGTGTCTCTTTCTTTGCTCCACATAATATGTGCCGTTCCTTTACGTAGCGGCTGCGACGGGGCCGGTTCAAGCGCCGGACTCGCGTCGTTTTTTACAACAGTTGATTAGCCGAACTAAGCATAGCTAGCATTGCATAACCTGATGAAGCCAAGTACACAAAATTAACAGGCCAACTGATAGGACGGGACGCGCATGCGCACCGCAGCAGGCGTCACGTCGCTAGATGGCGCGTCGATGCATTCGGCCACGCGATCCCGTGGTCTGCACACTTTTTTGCTCACGCCTGTACAACATGATTTACATACCACGCTCATGGTGCGCTCACGGCTGTATCGTTGTGCTGCATTTTGTCGGTAGGAACAGGCCGACATCCGATGGGCGAAAGAACGATAACCTTTATTTGAGGCTCGATTATATAGGCATGCCAACAGGTGGGCCCAAGGATAAAGAGAAAGGGCATATCTTGCGCCGAGTAACTAAAATACAGAATACTTTGGCGCATGTCTTATCACATGGCGGTACAACCTTCTTCTGAACAAAAAAAAAACGAACAAAAAAAAGGCATCGTAATGCGAACAATGTTCAAGGCACTTGGTTATAGTTACGTTCGTATTGTAGCCGCCTGGGGGGCCGGCTCTGCCTACTCGATCTTCTAGGAAGAGCGGACGCTAGCGCTGTCACCTGCGCTGGGTTGTCACCTGCAATTGGTTGCACTGTCACTTGCACTTGCTGCGTCGGGTTCTCGCCGGGTGTCACTGGTGTAGTCGGCGTGGGAGTGACGAACATAATTGTCGTTGAGGTCATCAAGAACATCGAGGTTGAAAGTTTCCTTTGTGGGTAACAGATGCTGCCTGTTCCGCCTGATGAGCTTGTTTCCTTGGGTTAGAATTTAGTACGATCTCGGGTGCGTCTGCCCAATAACTTGGATTTTCTGCGACCAAGCTTTCCTCTTGATCCTCACGCCTTGACCTTCTACAAGGGGGTGGAAGTGGCTTTTTTTCACGATCGAACTGGATATGCTTTTGTACTTTCCCCCTTCTCTTGGACGTTGAAATCTGTCAAGGTTGACCTCAGTTGTCTTCCTTGCAACAATTCTCCCGGTGACCGTCCACATTCCAGAGGCGTCGACCGGTAACTCAGGAGACCCAGCCAGAGATATTCGCCTGCTTCGTTCGTTTTCTTCACAATCCTTTTCACCACTTGAACTCCATTCTCCGCCAAGTCGTTGGAACTAGGGAACTCCAGACTCGATGTCACATGTCGGAAGTCGTACTAGTCCGCGAATAGGCGAAATTCTCGACTTGCGAACTGGGGTCCATTGTCGCTCCACGCTTCTACCGGGATTCCATATCATGCAAATATGGCTCCCAGTTTGGTGATGACTGTTGCCGATGACGTGTCCTCGAGCTCTGCAATTTCTGGAAAGGTCGACAGAGCGTCATACACGGATAGATACGATTTCCCCCCCATACTGGAATAGATCGATACCAACGCGATGACACGGGTATTCAGGAGGTGGTCTCATGATTAGTGGTTCAGCCGGTTGGCTGTATGCGTGGCGTCGGCATACCTCACACTTTTGAGTCATAGCAGTGATTTCGACATTAATGCCTGGCCAGAACACGCATCTTCTCCCTCTTGCTTTGCATTTATTCTGGCCCATGTGGCCTTGATGAATGCGCTGTAGCATTTCCTTTCACATATGCGCAGGGATTATTACTTTGCTGCCTCTTAGAAGAACTCCTTTGATAACAGAAAGTTCGCTGGCAAAAGGTTTCAACTCTCCATGAATGTATTGCATAGTGAAATCGTATTTTATTAACCGCAGGAAGAACCTTTGAAGCCTGGGCGGCATTTCTCCGATTGCTTTTTTAACGATAGCGATCAGTGGGTGGTGGTCGTCGGTCTCCAACGTTATCTTTCGGCTGTGGATGAAATAATGAAATTTCTGACATCCGAACGTCACCACCAACGCTTCTTTTTCAATCTGAGAGTAGCGCTGTTCTACCGAAGAGAGCGTTCTGGATGCGTACGCCACAGGATGCCAGCTATCGCCACGACGTTGTAGCAGGGTCTAGCCCAGACCAGCCAGTGACGCGTCTGACGTCACCTTTTTTTTCTTTTACATTTCTGCCCATTCTTTCGCGTGGCTGGGAGTCCAATAAAAAATTGCGTCATGTTTGATTAAACTGCGCAAACCAGGCGTCTTTCCTGCTAAAGAAGGAATATACTTTGAAAAAATAATTGGCTACGCCGAACAATCGCTGCACTCCACGTTTGTCTGTTGGCGCCGGTATGTCCGTTATGCATTTGACTAGCTGGCGGTTAGGCGTTATTCCCTTTTCAGAAATCACATCACCTAAAATTTCAATTTCAACGACGGCCACTTTGCACTTCTCTGGATTCAGTGCTAATCACGCTCGTTTCACGGCTTCAAGTACGCTTTTTAAACGCCTGTCATGCTGCTCTCTTGACGTTCCCCACACCAAAATGTCATCCACGTATACACGAATGCCAGGCAAGAACTCGAAGATTTCGTTCAGAGTTTTCTGAAAAACTTCGGAAGCATACGAGATACCAAACGGCAGCCTTAAAAATCGATATCTGCCGAACGGTGTTGCCAATGTACAAATTCTTGATGGGCTGTCATCAAGTGGAATCTGATGAAACCTTGATTTCTCATCGAGGCGGCTGAATATTTTCGCGCCTGCCAATTCTGCCTTTATATCCTCGCGCCGCGGCATCTCGTAATGTTCTCTTTATGCATTCGTTGATCTTTTTAGGATCCATGCAGAGTCTTAGTTTTCCGTCTTTCTTTTTAACAATTACTAAAGGGCTCACCCAGTCAGTCGGCTCTTTGAACTTGACAATGATTCCGGCTTCTTCCATTCGCCTCAGTTCATTGCGCAGTGGTTGCCGCAGGGTCAAGGGTACACGCCGGGCTGCTTGTACAACTGGAACTGAGCCTTCCTTGAGCACCATCTTGTATTGGCGTTGGACGCAGCCGGTACCTTGGAAAACCTCGCTGTATTCTTGAAGAAGTTTTTCAGAACTGTTTGTTACAGCATCAACGTTTCTGGTAATCAATCCGAGCTGTTCCGTCGCGTTCAGGCCGGGCAGAGCCTGATGTCCCTTCTTGACAACGAAAAAATTCAGCTTGAAGCGTTGGCCCCCGATGACAACTTGTTCGCTGATGACGCCCACATGTCTGATTGTGGATCCGCTGTCTGATATTAGCGTTGATCTGCTCTGTCTTAGGGGCGGTTTTGGTTTGACGTTCTTGTAGATCGAAAACGGCAGTAGATTTGCCTGTGAGCCCGTGTCAACTTTGAGAAAAACTTGCTCACCACCAACGCTCCTCTTGACCATCCAGTCGCGCTTGATTCCTACGCTGTCCACACAGACATCAAAGATGCTGAAGTCATCCTCGTCGTCCCTCAATTCACCGACTTGTGTTGTGTGTCGACAGCCCGCTGCGAAGTGGTTTATGGCAAGCCATCAGCGTCTCGGAGAAGACAAGAAGTTGCGCCGCAGCTGCTCCGCGCGTTCGAGCCAGCGCGAGACAAGATGCCAGCAAGAACGACAGCGTCGGTGGACGTCCATGCCCGAGCAGGAATAAATAAAATATGTGGGAAACCAAACGCCTCACGTCTTCCCACAAGTGGTGACCCGGACTTCGAGTGGCAACGTGCACCTACTGGTCCTTTCGCCAACGCACCGAGCGTCACGGCCAACCCTGCTTCTTCGGTGACCACGGTAAAGACCTTCAGCCTTTCCGCTTCGGCTGACCATGGACACCACACCCAACAGCGACGCGACGCCGAATCCCACGGTACCTAACCATGTCGTCGCTACTCTCAAGCTCCCAGAGTTTTGGCAGGCGGACTCTGAACTCTGGTTTCTGAGCGTCGAGCCACCCTT
>JALIZH010017993.1:0-28183 GCA_030522465.1 Rhipicephalus appendiculatus
GCTGGGGCCCGTCCGACACGTCTCGGCATGACCAATGGAAGGCCGCCACGGGACAGGCGCAGCCGGACGTCAAGGTCGAGCTCAAGAAGTTCTCCCAGGGCGACGCCTCCTACAGCGTCAATGGCGTCGACAACAAGGCCTACGTCGTCACAGAACGGGACACTCGCTGACCGAACCTTAGCGGCAGTGGTGCTGCAGTGTGACGCCTGCTCCTGACTGCCTTGTCTCTTCCGGGTGATACGCCGATGTCCAGTGTGTGTGTATGACACATATGTGTGTGTGTGCGTACTTGTGCGTGCGTTGTGGACACGAAGGTGAGAGGCGAATTCCCGGAACCTACGCCCACATATGACCATCTCGTCGTATCATCGCTGCCATAAGTGTCCTTGTGCGTGTACATTTGTTTGTATTGGGAGTCGGGACCCAGAGCTTTGGGTCGCTATGGGCTCCTTTAACCGGTGAACAAGGGCTGCGGTGGAGACACGGAGTCTTCCAGCGGCAGTGTCAAATATGGCTCTGAGAAAAGCCCTGGGCAGGCAGACATACCAGGACAGCCGCTAACAACGGGGGGCATTGGAGAAAACACCATAGACACGGGGCCTTCTCTATCAGTGTTCCTGCCGATGCCGTTCGTTCGCTGGTTGTCAGATGTGAATTAGCTACGCCAACTCATCTTCCTCATGACAACTGTCCGCGAGCGGCTTTGCGACGTGTGAAGCCTCGTCCACCACAGCTGACAAATGAAAATTATTCGCCCTTTTGTTTATAGAGAGAGAGAGAGATGGGATGCGGAAAGACAGGGAGGTTAACCGTAAATCAAATATCTGGTTGGCTACCCTGCACTGGGGAAGGGGTAAGGGGAGACAGAAAAGTAAGGAAGAGAGGAATGAGAGAGGGAGGGAAGCAGAAACACACACACACAATAGAATTGGTCTTGCCTAAAGGGGCAAGAAACATTAAAAAAAAAGGTTATGCGAGGAATGTGGATAAACAAGACGTGAGCAACAACACGCGCTGTGCGCGTGTGAATTTGTAGAAAAGCAGATTCTTTTTTGTAACCTAGCAATGCGTTAGGTCGAGCACATCTTCAGAAAGGCCAGAGCTAAGATAACTGCTGTGTGTATTCATATGGTTCAGGGTGCTATGCACGGACGCATTCATGATCTGCATTGTGCGTCACTCCTGAGAGTGGAGTATGTGGTGAAGGGCGGTAGGTCTTAAATTGCACGTCTCTAAAGAGCTTCTAAATAAGTGTGACGGGTGAATGGGTGTGAGAGGATGACATTTTAGTTCTTTCTGCAGCTTCTTCCGTGTCTAATTCAACCACTGAGACTCTAGAGACATGTTGCTGGTTATGCATCAGTACATATATATAGCCCCCGCGAAATTCAAAGTTCAGATAGTTCTTCGAGATAGGCGACGTGGTGTCTTGACTTATGGCTTTTCGAAGTTGCCCGAAATCATATCACCTAGACGACAGCATCAGGCATCTGTACTATGCGTATCAGCTTCGGCATAGATAGAGACCCAAGTTAGCATTTACACGAGCTCCTTGCATCGTGGTTGATGAAGAGTGCAAAATATTCGTCATTTAAGGCATACCTACCTTCAAGTTTGAATCACTTTCCATTAATATTTTATTTTAAACAATTTACTGCTTTTCCTTGTTTTGATTTTACCGTCATGAAAAGCTCCTTGTGCATAGTCTAATGATGAGTACATCATGCAAGCTGCTCGACGACTACCTAAGTTCAAGGTATTTTATTGCATCAACTGAAAAAAAAACAACAGATACAGCAGTCGTGCGTTCTAGAGTGCGGGACATATTACAGCAACACCGGAGTCGAGCTTTTTGCCCATAAGTGCGTTATGCCACTGGCTGTTTACATTGATTAATGAGGCATCGAACGTTACGGTACTCTTCAGAACAAACAGTAGGTAAGAAGGCGTTTGTGACCAAGGAGCCAGGAGGCGCAATGGGTCTTAGTGTCACCTATAGAGATGCGCTTGCTAGAACTCTCAGTTGACAGAAGTACGTGCAGTTATTCCGTGAGCGCTGCCAACTGAAATATGCAAATCGTAACTCGTGGGTGGCAGCGTGATTGCTCATTAGCACAAACTGAATTCAGAAATTTTTCTTTCACAGAAAAGTTCCTGATCATTCAAATTCTGAATAATTTTATGGATGCTTTATGTACGCTATAGAGGGCATAACAATTCGCTACCACACGCTCCTGCAAATATTTCAAGACTGAGAAATATCCTAATTCTGTTTTCGTTCTTTGCGGAGAGTACACACGTATTCGTACAGCTGGAAGTGAATCAGCGTAGTAACCGTGCCAGGTTTTGAAGCTTGCTTTTTGGAAGAGATGCGACGAATAAACAATGCATAGCAGCAGGTGTCCTACTAATAACTACTTTAAGCGAAGAATGTGCTTCTGTGTATTGCCAGTGTTTAAAAAAATTGCGACTCATGCAACCCGTGCCTCTTGTTTGCATACATACATACATACATACATACATACATACATACATACATACATACATACATACATACATACATACATACATACATACATACATACATACATACATACGTAAGTACATACATACATACATACATACATATATACATACGCAAATACATACATACATACATACATACATACATACATACATACATACATACATACATAACTTCAGTTTATGCTTCATGTTTAGGAAGTTATAATTCAGCTGGCTAATTATAATACAGATGTCTTACGCTGCAGTCTCACTTAGCTTTCTTAATAAGAATAAAATGGCGATGTTTCGTTGAAAAACATTTACAAGTACTCTATTATCTTGTTTCTCAAATCGCCCAATATTGTTTGTATCGGATAAGGAGCAACAGGTCAGCATCACGTCGCCTACCCCGTCCCAGAGTTGTGCTTGTGAATCGCGCATCCTGCCCACTTTTTTCCGCCGTATGAAAGCTTCGAAAATGCAATGACCACATGCAGAGTTTTCTTCAATCATCACTCTATTAGAGTCGTTCCGCTTCGCATCAGCTCTCGAATGCACGCAACCTTCTTTGACTCGCCTTTACCGCTTAGTGTTTCTCTAAAGGCAATAATTCGGGTTTGTGGGTTTAGAAAGTTTCCATTCTCAACCTGAAGCCTCTTTTAATTTTTGCACACTGGGGATAATCGCCACTTGGTTTGGTGCAAGAGCGCACATGCTACATCACCGGCGGATTGCACATTCGGCTGGCTATAGTCCGTAGTAAATAAAGCCATTTAAAAACTTTCCAAGTGTTTTATGCTAGGGATGTGCGAATATTCCAAGTTTTCTTTAGGCGTCGTCCACTCATACGCAACCGAAGAACGTCTAGACAATTGCGCAGTTTGATATATTCTAATAGATATGATTCAATATAGATCCACACAGGCTCATTCGCGTGTACAAAAGTAATTCGTGTGGTCTTTTTCGTTTCACCCCTTGATGCCAGAATTTCCTTTCAGGTGGTGAATCCGACGATTCAGGTGTTTTACTTTAAGCGCTAAGCAGGAATTCTCACAAACTGGTTTTCATGTATGTCTCAATTTCAAGCTTTTTGATGGACTGAATAAATGGCGCTGAATAAATGGAAAGGAAAACAACCTTAGTTAATATTCCTACTTCATTCACTCACACTATTTCATTCTACTTTATTAGACATAGAAATGTATTGATGCGATCGCGTAGTCCGAGACCACTTACGAAAAGCATGTCATCCTCGCATTTATTCTGGTTGGAAAACTTCGTCAATTAGTGCATCCCTAGTATAAATTTATAGTGAATGACGTTAAGGCTGCGTGCATCTGAGATCTGGCGACGAATGAGTGGTAGGCTGAATTATACCATTACAGATGGTGCGAAGTGGTTGACTGATATTTTTTTTTTGTCATTCAAATGTGTGGTTCCAGAATGTGAGCACATGCCAGTTTGGTTTGGTGCATGTGACATCATGTCATGAGTGAAAGTATTGATAAGATTGACTTTTTTAGTTCTATTGAAGTGACTTATGCTTTTCTGTGTATTTTTTTGTACCAATTACGCACGAAGAGCTTGTGAAAACGTATCAAACGCGAAGAATGGCCATCGCACGTGTGTGACATCAAAAAGCAAATCACCAGCGAGCACGTGAGTGAAATGCAGTAACAGGGTCAGATTAGTACAAACATCGGGTGTCAAATGTTGAATATGAAAACCAATTAAAGACATACTAATTAATAAACAATGAATCAGAATAGCTTTCTAGAGTGGCGATTCTATATTTTCTTGCCCTTATTCGAAGTCATAATTGATAAAGAGCTCGATGTTAGCGGAATAAGCGACAATGAAATTCGTGTATTGAATTTCGCGCCAAAGCAGTGGTTCTCATGAAGTCATGAAAACATGGCCTACCTTTGTGTGCTTAGGCATGTGTTTTTAGCTATTTTTGCTGAGACAGCAGGTAACGGAAGAGTCGTGTTTTTACCTTTATTTAAAATCCAATGTAATGCCACTGTTCTTTTACCTTTAAAAGAATACACGAGAGACCACCACGGCCCACCGAAATTTGTGGTCTGTGAAGTAGGTGATGAGAAAATTTAAAGGTGACGTCACACTCCGCTTATTGGATTTGAAGCCAATTTGTAATATTACCCACCGAAAAGTGAAGATAAATGTTCGCATAAGGTAATGTCACAGATTAGTGCCTCTTTGAGATGTAACGTTACAGGTCCTACATCGCCTCTTGCTTAAAACATTATGAAACATTTTATTTTAAATTTTGTACTCCATACGTTAATATCAACACTCGAATGTGACGTGCTGATATTTCAATAAGTGTGATTTTCGGGGCCAAGTAGTGAGTGCTTCTTGTGAGAGCTTGCTAAACAAAATACACAACGGCCGCACTCCAAGCTTCCTTCTAAACCAGCGGCGTGTCCGATCCGCATGCTTAATGCTTATTCGTGTGCAATCATCGTCGGTTGATAAGCAGCGATTCATATGTAATCTTTTTTGCGCGCTTGCACTGTGTAATCGAGATGGCGAAGTCCTCAGCTTAAAATGTCCGTTTCTTGTAAAAGTGGCCGCTTGCTTGAATGTCCGAGAAGGAAGCGTGGAGTGCCGCCGCTCATTTATGAAACCACGTGACTCAAGTTCACCTGTGATATCTTGTACAGAAGTATTGGCAGGCAGATGCATGCGTTGTACGACGTGAAAAACGTGTTGTTTTAGAGTGGCGTCGACATTTTAATTTGTACAAGTCCACGCCAGGTAACGAAGACGGAGATATTGCTATGATAAGAGAAATAGTTTAATCAAAATTAATTAACTCTTTAGAAGAAGGCAATTTTTCGTTTATCATCTATAGATTGATCACTATAAATGCACCTTGTACTGCATACAGGCGGACACTGCACTTACAGTGAAGCAACGTATGCAGCTTGTTGCACATGTACTTACGCGGAGATTAACATCAGTGTTTATAGATGCCATTTTATTTTGTGACACCTAAGTGCACGCTTGCTTTTCTCGCAAGTAAAAGAAAATAAAAGATGTCCAACCCAAGTCGACGGCACGATGTGGTGTGTTGAATGTGTTTCATTTGTCGGAATCTAGGAACTGACATTATGTATGTGCTTTTATTAGGTTGCCATCATAGCTGTCACGCCAGTGCGTCATTGTGGCAGTAAAATACAGCACAATAGTTGACATACTATCCCGCCATTATTGAGCACATGCATGCGCATATTTGCTTGGGCACGTGTTCGTCTAAATAAACTTTCAATGTGATGTGAAGGCTTTGCAACATTAATGCAAAACAAGATTTGTGCTATAACCACAAGCATATTTCCGAAAAATTATTCACTAGTCATTTCTAATAATTGGCTGTAAGAAACCATTTGCAGTCGCAAAACCTGTGAGACAGCATTTAAGGCATGCTTACGCTTGGCGTGCGCAGTCTAAAAGGAATTATAAAATCTGCTTTTTCAGAAAAAAGCAGGATGAAAAACTGCTAGCGCCACTATGTCGTCTACTTCACTAAGCTTTCTTATCGTTTGCAGCCAGAGATTCAGAGAATGCGAACATAAACAATGTTGTCATTCGAGATGGCCAATAAAAAAGTTAGAACAGTAATTTCAATGTCGTCGCAGCCGTCTTGCTGTACAGCGCCCTGTCATGTTTTCCTTCCTTTGTCCGTGTCAGAAGTAGCGCCGTTACCCTAAGTACGGTGTTCTTCGATATCTTCATTGCTTACGTGACGCAGTGCAATGTGTCAAACAACGGTCCTTTTTGAAGACAAAGTCTTCGCACAGGTCCCTGATGTCGGAACAACCTGAAAGGGGAATATAAATAAATTTCAGGAAGCTCGCACAAGTCGCGCAAAGCTCGGCACATTGAAGCACGGGCCCGTCGCCCGTCGCACTCCGCGTTGACCATAGCTAGCTTCGAGACGCGCGGCTTCCTCCTCGTAAGCACACACTTTCTTAGGACACCCCATAACTGTCTAGGCACGATCTGTTGCAACCAGGTTATGCACTGTAGAGCGGAGGTTGCGCGCGATGTATACGTCGGTGGGCGCGGCTTAGCTGCCTCGCATGCGCGGCTTGGCCAGGTGGTGCGGTATCTGGTCGCGACGCTTTTGCCCGCTATCTTTCTATCTTATATTCACTCTCTTCGCGCCCATGGCTTTGAACTGCCATGGGACGCTTTGCGCGGCGTCACCATCAGTTGCTTTTGCGCGGTGCTCTCAATCGCAGAGCGCGGCTTTGCATGACGTCACACCAGCTGTGCTCTTTGCGTCCCATGACTTTAAGCTGCGATGGGACGCTATTCGCGGAGTCTTCAAATGTCGCTATGCGCGGTGGTCTCCATCGCAGGTCGCGTGCTGTGCTCTGCGGTTTTTAGACAACAGTGCGCCGAATTTCAATGGCGATAGCAATTATATGCACACTCTCGATGGAACTTTGCCGTCGCCGTCGTGTCTCGAATATATATATGTATGTATATATGGAAAAAAGACGAAAAAAATAAATCAGAAGAAAAACCCTGAAGCACCCAACCACGGATTCGAACTAGTGACCCCTCGCTCCGCCGCAACTGCGCAAGACAACTCAACCACGAGGCATGCATGCTCCGGTGTAATAACGGTAAGCTATTTATAAACACCATTTACTGCTGGCGGTACGCATATATCGGTGGAACTTCAGCGTGTTTTCCGTCACGTAACGCTCCTACATTTTTTTTTTCAATTTGAAAACTGTCCTTGAGACGCGCATAAAAAAAAGTGGCCCCTTTGAGTACCCACTCGTGATGTAAAACGAAAGAAAAAGGACACCGGGCAACCCTAGAGATCAAGGGGCTTTAAGCACACCTTGCGTCAGACGCTACCGCGTGGCAGGTTACGAAGAGGGGTCAGTCCCCGTGCCGCACTCTAAAAGAAAAAGAAATATCTAAGAGCATCGGCTTCTGCATTGTCGACACTTGCAGCGCATCGCTCAAACACAAATACGTAACAACTGTAAGAGTTGTTAGTTCACGCTTGTCCTGTGTATACTTGTGCGCTCTTTTCGAGCGTCCTTAGTTGCGCTTCAACGGGTCGCTGCAAGTGTGAAGCTGCTTGTCGTTCTTCCTTGGTGTGGCATTCCAATTTCTTGCAATCGCATTGATTGCTCCGCCTTTGCGGCGAAACTGTGCACGACTTTTATGGTTTGACTAACAGCTTTGCTGTTAAAAAAAGAAAACGCATTCTGTGATAATTAGTGTATAAAGATGTCAGTGACGATATGTATTTTTGATGGGCCAGGAGTGGTCAAATAGTGCCATGACCGATAATGCGGTGTTCATGGTGGTTAGTAATTTTCCGATGATAGGATGTAATACCGGCTGTGAAGTCGTCTAAAAGCACGCGCTTGATCGAAGCGTAAAAGCTATATGCCGTACAAAAACAATGGCAGTGAGGGGTCTACGTAGGGACCTACGTGTTTCGAATGATAGACAGGTGGCCATAGAAACAGTAAAGCGCTGCACGAGCTACCGAAGAAGTTACCAATACTGCTTTTTCAACACAGTGGCACGTCATGTAGGAAAGAACGAAACAGCAAAAAGTGGTAGAAGCAAATTCCAGTGTTTAGGAGCAGCGTTGGGAGCAGCAAAATGACTGCGTTGAAGCTGGAAACAACTCCTTTCGAGCAGTTTTGGAGCACGAATAACTATCTTGGAACACCATCGTAACAAAAGAAATTAAAATTTTATAGCGGGAAAAGTGAGTTTCGGAGTGGTCGTCACCTTCAGAACATTTAAATTTGCATACTCTTGTTTTAACAAATACAAATGAAAGTGACGTGTATGTGCGAAGGGGAAATTTCTGCCGAATATCCAATCGTCTTCTTCCCTAGCGACTCCAAGAAGAAACCTTGTCAATCTGCAGCTGTAAGGAACTGTAACGCTTTAGAAGTGCATATTTGTTGCATATTGCCACAGAAAGGGCCAGCGTGCGAGTGCTGCGCACACCACTTTGGGGATTGCAAGCGTCGCGAACCAAGCGAAGCGCCTGCAGCGCTCGAGTGCTACGCACGCCACTCTGTGTATTGCAGGAGTCGCAAAAAAAAAAAAACCTGAATAAAAAAAATATAAGTAACGCCAACTCCTCTCTTCTGCTGGTGCGCCGGCGTTCGCTCCCTGTTCTGTCTACCGTGGCTCCCACTTCGCGGTGCGTAGCTGGCCGACGCTCTCCGCATCAAATGCTGTTGCCGCAAATCACTCGAGCTCGTTTCTTCCGCCTCTAGAGCGGACGGGACTTTAACAGAGGGAGTGTTTAAGATTCGTCCCTCTCCGGTCACTACACTCAACATGGGATGTCCTCGTCAGAACTCCCGACCGGGAGAAACAGTTGGCCATCGTTTCCTGGGCTGAAAGAGTCGCTTCCCGCGTGGAGCCACCCTGAGGTGCCAGGCAGGTGACTTAGTCAAATAAAAGTTGATACCACCACCACTTCAGCTCGTCAGCTGGTATTTGGATCAGATTTTTTTCATGTTACGTTATTACTGGCTGCTGAAACATAACGAGACGGACATTGAAACGTTGTTGCGTTTGGGTGGCTTGGAAAAGAAATCATGCGCAAAGAGCATCCGCGCAACGAAGCAAAACCAGAGAATAAGGAGAACGTGAGCGCCTCCCGGTACGAGCCAAGTTTACTAGAGTAGCTTTTTAAAAGACGATAGTCTTTCTTGGGATATTTCAAGGCAGAAATTTTGGTCTTTCTGTCTGTCTGTCTGTCTGTCTGTCCCTCGATTCAACCACCCGGCCGAAGTTGAACTAGTTGCTGAGCGCCCAGCCATCTTGAACTGGTGTTTGCGTTCATACTTGTGAACATTTTCGATTAAAAAGCAAAGATTACGCAATCTGAGGCGCAACATCAATACATAAGTATCAAGTCATGTGTTCCTTTATTAGAAAATACATAGATACGTAATTCCAAAGACCCTAGTGTTTGTTAGGCTGCGCCGAAAATGCGACGCTGTGCACGAACTGCGACGCTTTGCACGAAAAAAGACTTCTGCCGACGATATTGCCACGCGCGATTCTTTTACTGTACTCGGTTTCAGCCCACAAAGACTATCAGCAGTACTCGGCGCAGACCGCGCCTTAATATTCCAGAAGCTTCTCGGTTGTAGTAGATCGTTTTGTTAAGATTGCACGCGCGACGCTAACACTCAAGATTATTCCAGAGCTAGCGCGACGACTAGTGATAAGTCTAGAAGGTTCGACGCGTGATTTATAAAAGCCGCCGCGTTCCAACGAAGTTCAGTTGATCGACTGCCGACGCTCTGTTCGCCGCTATCAGTGCCAGCGTGTATTGCTCTAATCTTACTTTCCGTTTACCGGCCACAAGTTCGCCCTAATAAACAGTTTCATCCCGGACACGTAGCCTGCTGCCTTCGTCGACGTCACGACCACGTGACATCTGGTGGAGGTGCTGTTCCTTCATGTTCCGGACGCCCCCGTCAAGCCGTGAACCCAGCCCACATCGCGGAGAAGACACCGAAGCCCCCTGTGCAGCAACGAGCTAGCCGCAGGCTGCAAGGCTTGCAGCCAGAGCACGGACTCCTGCCGGAAAACACCAGGCAAACCAAGACTTCGACCTCAACCGCAGCGACGATGACAGCCCCTGTGCCGCTTGCGCCCGTCCTGCTCCGGCAGCCGAAGGAGCCGCCGACTTTTCGCGGTTCACCATGTGAGGATCCAGAAAGCTGGCTGGAGGAATACGAGCGGGTCACCACGTTCAACAACTGGGACTGCGACGAGAAGCTCCGCCACGTCTACTTCGCCCTTCAAGACGGCGCAAGGACCTGGTAGGAGAATCGAGAGTCCTCGCTAACATCATGGGACCTCTTCCGCTCCTGATTTAAGAACACCTTCACTAGCATCGTCCGGAAAGAAAGGGCTGAAACACTTTTGGAAACCCGTGTACAGCTCCCCAACGAGAATATCGGAATGTACACTGAAGAAATGACTCGCCTGTTCCGTCATGCGGACCCCGCTATGCCCGAGGAGAAGAAGATCCGCTTCCTGATGCGGGGTATCAAGCAGGAACTATTTGCCGGCCTTGTACGCAACCCACCCAAGACGGTCATGGAATTCGTCAGAGGCCACGACGATCGAGAAGGCCCTTGAAATGCGTACGACGCAGTACAACCGGCGGATTCCCTTAACGACCTACGGAGAGAGTCACGCGCTGCAATCCGACGACCTGCGCGAGACCATCAGGGCCATAGTTAGGGAAGAGCTGCGTAAGCTGTTACCATCCTCCCAACCTCAAGTGGATTCTCTCGCTGACGTCGTGCGCCAGGAGATCCAGTGGGGCCGTTCCCAACGTCGACTTGCGGAAATAAATGGATCGTCGCGGCTACCGACTACCTCACCCGCTACGCCGAAATAAAGGCCCTGCCTAAAGGCAGTGCCGCCGAGGTAGCCAAGTTCTTCGTTGAGAACATCGTCCTGCGACATGGCGCCCCAGAAGTTCTCATCACCGACAGAGGTACGGCGTTTACTGCTGACCTAACTCAGGCGATCTTGAGATACAGCCAGACAAGCCACCGCCGGACCACCGCCTACCACCCTCAGACCAATGGCCTCACCGAGCGTCTCAACAAGACCATCGCCGACATGCTGGCCATGTACGTCGACGTCGAGCACAAGACGTGGGACGCTATCCTTCCGTACGTGACCTTCGCGTACAACACGGCCGTACAAGAAACGACGCAGATGATGCCATACAAGTTAATCTACGGACGGAGCCCGGCAACGACGCTCGACGCCATGTTACCAAACGTCACCGACGAGGAAAACATCGACGTCACCGCCTACCTACAGCGCGCCGAAGCCCGACAACTCACCCGCCTGCGAATCAAGAATCAGCAGACGACCGACAGCCGCCGGTACAATCTTCGACGACGCTTCGTGGAATACCAGCCCGGCGACCGCGTTTGGGTGTGGACGCCCCTACGACGACGTGGACTTAGTGAAAAACTTCTGCGACGATACTTCGGACCGTATAGGGTGCTTCGACGTCTCGGCACACTCGTCTACGAGGTTGTCCCCGACGGCATTTCGAACTCTCAACGGCGCCGTGCGCGACCTGAAGTCGTCCATGTCGTGCGCCTCAAACCGTTTTACGCGCGCTAGTGACCCTGAGGACTGTACTATTTTTTTCCATTGGACTTTCTTGCTTGTGCGTATTGTTTATTGAACTTTCTTGATTTATTGTTATTTGTTGTTGCATGTATTTTTCCCATGTGTTCTGTTCTAAGCATCGGGACAATGCCTTTTCAGAGGGGGGGCAATGCCACGCGCGATTCTTTTACTGTACTCGGTTTCCGCCCACAAAGACTATCAGCAGTACTCGGCGCAGACCGCGCTTTAATATTCCAGAAGCTTCTAGGTTGTGGTAGATCGTTTTGTTAAGATTGCACGCGCGACGCTAACACTCAAGATTAGTCCAGAGCTTGCGCGACGACTAGTGATAAGGCTAGAATGTTCGACGCGTGATTTATAAAAAGCCGGCGCGTTCCAACGAAGTTCAGTTGATCGACGGCCGACGCTCTGTTCGCCGCTATCAGTGCCAGCGTGTATTGCTGTAATCTTACTTTCCGTTTACCGGCCACAAGTTCGGCCTAATAAACAATTTCATCCCGGACACGTAGCCTGCTGCCTTCGTCGACGTCACGACCACGTGACATCATGGTGCTGCCGCTGGCAGTGGCCCTGGGTTCCATATCTCACGCAGCGCGTCCTCTATTTTATCAATGCCAGCCAGCTGCGGCCGATTCAACATGGAGTAGGTGCTGCCTCAGGCAAGGCAAAACATAATAGTACGGCCGGCACAAGACTATCGTCTTTCGACGACATTTGCAGCGAAGCACGCAGATACGCGACCAATTTTTTAATAAGGTTGTTATTGGGTTGTTACGATCTGAGTAAACTAGAGGCGTGTATACGTCCAGCGTTGCCTGAGCAGAAGCTACGATTGCCTAAACTTGTGCAGTAAGTACAAAAACACCGTTTGGGCGCAGCAAGGATGATTTGGCACTGCATGGCCTCATTGGTTCAGCACTTCCACCCCGGTTACTAGGGCAGCCAGGAGTGAAAACCAAGGCGTTACTTCAAGAGAAACCTTCATGGCTTCCACAAGGTTTAACAACGGATGCGGTCGGTTGTAAGGGTTGCTGAGAGGCAAGTGGGCAGTTGCGACTTGTGGGAGAGGGGTTAGCATTGCGCTGTCACACATAGATCTTTGTCATGTACACACTATTTGAAGTTCACCATTTACAGTGTCCTCCACTGCCAAGTAGAGCACGCTAGCAGCTAACTTGGGTTACACGGTGAACATATATAAGTTCTATACTAAACTGAGCGTAGCCCCAATGTTTTCCTCAACTAAGTGAATGCGCGGATACTGTATAGCTCTAGGATTTTCGCATCTTAGATGGTGCAGCGATGCGTCATCGGCGCCTTCGTTATGCCACAGCTTGAGGGTTCTTCGTGCGCTCCACACAACAGTCGACGGCCCTGTACTAGTGCCACAACAATGTACGTAGTTGGTGAAGAAAATTAGACGCGCTCACTCCCTGGTGCAAATAACTAGCGTCCAAGAATGAGGAAAGGTAGACAATGACTGGTGCGTGTAAGCATTGACGTATCCTGTCTGAGGCGAAGTCGAGGCAGCGACGTGCGCCAGGAGGGGCGCGACACGTAACACTCAGTGGACCTAGGTGGGCAAGGGATGCTAACGCTTCACGTATACATTCTATTTCTTATACCCTATAGATATGCCAAGCCTATCGTCAGTGGAATAAGAATAAGTGCAGGTAGCTTACCGAGGAGTTTCATGGTGCGCTCCAGTTCCTCCTTAAGTATCTGCAACACTCTGTCGACACCTGGCTTTCCCTGCAAACAACAAAGCGGTATTGGGAGCAAATACCTCACAAAAACATCCACGCAAAATTCTCGTTTCGAGTTGTATATGAGTGGTGTGTGAGCACATAGCTTTAGTGTGCAACCGTCATTTTTATGAAGGGGAACATGTGAGCGCGTTGCAAATAGCCTCGTGCCGCACATCTGAGGCGGCGCAGTGGTAAAATATAAAAATGAAAGGAAATAGTGATGTCGTTACTTCTACTGCCTACACTCCCATTACGAATGCGTTTATCCTTACTTTACGTTTTTTTTTATATCCATCTTTTGTTGGGACGCTTCTGTACTGGTTGCTATAATAAGGGCTTCCAATAAACCTTACGTCACTTGTCCGCCCGGGGACTCGGCTGTCGTGTCGCTCACTCGCCCGATGCCCTCGACATGGTGTCAGAAGTGCAATGCTGCGGAAGGCGGATGATCCCCACCTGGCACTTTTGGCATACCGGGACACCCCCTGGCATAAACGGAGTGAGTCCTGCTCAGCTCCTCATGGGTAGGGTACCTACCAATGAGGCGTTGAACAGGACTCACTCCTTTTATGCCAGGGGTGTCCCGGTATGCCAGAAATGCCAGGTAGGGATCATCCGCCTGCCGAAGCAGGTCCTTCACTGTCCTCACCCTCCGTCCCACCTCCCCGTTGGACTGTGGAAAATGGGGGCTGCTGGTGACGTGGCAGAAGCCGTAGGACTTGACGAAGGCAGAGAACTCTTTCGCAGCAAACTGAGGACCGTTGTCACTGCGCACCAGTCGTGGAATCCCATGGCGTGCGAAAACGCTCTTGATGGCGTTGATGACCGCAAGTGCTGTGGTCGAACGTAGACTGATGACTTCCGGGAAGTGTGACCGGTAATCCACCAGAAGGAGGAAGTCTTGGCCGTTCAGGTGAAAAGGGTCTATGCCGACCTCTTCCCAGGGCCGATTTGGAGTGGTTGACGGCAGCATGGGCTCCGAATTCTGCACCCTGGTTTCGGCGCATGTGCGGCAGTAAGACACCACTGTTTCTATCTGGTTGTTGATGCCTGGCCACCAGACCGACTCCCGAGCTTTGCATCGGTTGATGCCTTGATGCCCGTCATGGAGAAGCTCGAGCATGTGGCGCTGAAGAGCAGACGGCACGAGGATGCGGGACCCTTTCAGAAGCAGTCCCTCACAGACGGTGAGCTCTCCTTGGTACTGCCAGTACCTCTCACATGGAGAGGCAAGTGGGACTGTCGAGGCCAGCCGTTGGCGCAGTACTGAAGCAGCAGACTGCACTCGCCGTCGTTGGCTTGGGCCTGGCGCAGGTGCTCGAGCTGCGACGAGACGATGTCTGGGAAGGAGCGGACGACCTCTTGGGCTAAGAGCTCTACTTGATTCACCCGGTTGGATGAAGGGGAATCCAGCGCTGCGCGCGAAAGCGTATCAGCAGTCGCCAACAGCTTCCCTGGTACATAGAGTACTTGGTACTGAAAACGCATCAGCTTCAGGCGAAACCGCTGGATCCGTGGTGGCAGTAGGTCAACATCCATGGAACCCAAGAGCGCCACTAGCAGTTGATGGTCTGTCTCGAGGAAAAACTGAAGTCCACTGACGTATTCCTTGAACCTTTGCCCTGCCCAGCTGGCCGCCAAAGCTTCTTTTCTGTTTGGCTGTACCGACGTTCCGTGGGTGTGACGGAGCGCGATACGAAAGCAACGACTCGACGCTCACCGGACCGCTTCTTGGAGAAGTATTGCTCCGAGACATTAGGAGCTGGCGTCAGCTGAAATCGTGGTCTTGTACGTGATGTTTTAGCGAGCCACGCAGATGTCTGAGCACAGTAGCTTCTTCAATTCGGAGAAGGTAGACTGCTGCGCCGGGCCCCAAGTCCAGGCAGAGTTCTTGAGCAGCAATGCTCGGATCGGCGCAGTCACCTCCGAAACATGTGGTGAGAAGCGTCCGATGAGGTTCACGAGGCCCAGCAGGCGACGAACCCCTGCGACATCTTCGGGAGGATGCATGGCTCGGATCGCCGCAACCTTGTCTGAGTCTGGAGAAATGCCTTCCGCGCTGACCCCGCCGCCAAGGAATTTCACACTAGAAGTGGCGAATGAGCATTTCTCGCGGTTGAGCGTGACTCCTGCCATTGCTAGCCGGTCCATGACTTGTTGGAGACGGCGTTCATGCTCGGAGCCTGTCTTCCCAAAGACGAGGATGTCGTCAATCGCGTTCACCACCCCCGCTTGGAATTCGGGACATCTGCCGCTGGAAGTATTCCGGTGCAGACGTGATCCCAAACGGCAGCCGGAGGAAACAATAGCGTCCAAACGCGGTTATAAATGTGGTCAATTCTTGGGACTCGGGGGACAACTTGACCTGGTGGAAGTATGACGTGACGTCTAACTTGGAGAAAACTGCAGCCTCTCCAAGCAATCCGAGGCATTGTTCCACTGTAGGGAGCACGTGACGCTCTCGAAGAATAACCTCACTGAGACGAGTCAAGTCCACGCACAGCCGATAGCCGGCCGAGACCTTGGGGACGACAACCAGTCCAGCACACCAGTCAGTGGGTGTGTCGACTCGACGAATCACACCCTCTGCTTCAAGCTCGTCTAGCTCCGTCTTTACGACGTCGCGGAGAGGGAGTGGAATGCGCCGGGGTACGCTCAACGAAAAAGGCGTAGCCTTTGGTTGCAGCCTGATAGTGTAGGCTTCGGGGAGCGTCCCAAGTCCTCGGAAGAGACTGGGATCGAGACGCAAGTCGCCCGAGGGCTGTGAAGTCCTCGCGACTTCGTCGACAAACGTGTAGACACCCAAGGCTTGGATTACCGGGAAGCCTAGCAGCGGGACCGTCTTGGTTGCTAGGACGTAGAGAAGCTGCTTGGTTGACTTTCCGTGCCACGACAGGGTAGCGACGTAAGTGCCTATGACCGGCAGGATGTGGTTGCCTAGGCCTTTCAGCTCGCTCTTGGGAGCTTGAAGCTTCGACGGGACGCCGGAAAACGTACTGGGTACAACTGAAACTTCGGCGCCAGAGTCCACTTTGGAGGAAAGTGGGCGCCCATCGACGAGTATCTCGAAGAACTTCGCGTTCGGGCGCTCTTCCGCAACTGCATGCAACTCGATGCATGCAGCTTCCCTCTAACACGCATTTTCTTACGGCACACGTTCTCGAAATGGCCAGTCTTACGGCAAAAGTTGCAGGACGCTCTGCGAGCCGGACAGTCGGCGCGAGCGCGAGCGTGTGATGCTCGCCCGCAGAACGGGCACAGCTGTTGCCTTGCCTTATCAGCTGGCGCTTGCTTTCCCTTGCGAGCGGCGTCGACGGCGAACGACGATGCCTCTGCCGAGTCACGTGCTCTGCGCTCGTTATCCGCGTCTTTTTGCTGTCCAACGTACGTCAGCGCTTCTTGCAACGCCATTTTCGTGTTCCGACAGAGCTTGTCCGAGAGTTCGCGGTCGAGCAAGCCCACGAGAAAACGGTCTTGTACGAGCCGTTCTTCGACGTCGGGCGATGGATAGTTGCACGACCTGACCATTGTCCGGAGCGCAGTGCAAAATGCGTCGGCCGTTTCACCTGGTTGCTGCGTGCGGCGGTGGAAGCGCGCTGATTCGTACAGCTCGTTCGGCGGGTGCACGAAGTGGTCGGTGAATGCCTTCTTGACGGCGGTGACGTCCTTCATATCCGCCTCGCCTAGCGTGGTCGACGCGAGGACAACCCTGGCTTGCGGGCCCATACAGTAGAGCATGGAGCGCGCTTGTACCTCTGCCGGAGCGACGTAAAGTCCAGTAGCGAACGAGAAGTCCTCGAACTCCAGCAGCCATGCAGGCCAGGAGCTGGGGTTGTCAAAGTCGAACGGCAACGGTGGACGCACCTGTGCCATGCCTTGCAGAAACGGTGCGGCCGACGAAGTAGACGTCCCGGCGGAGCCCTCAACACCGGTAGTCGTCATCGCGGAGCAGCGGCGGCGGCGGCCGTGCCGTGTCACGAGGATGCAAGCACGGGACCAGCGAAGTTGGATCCCGCCCACTTCTGACACCATGTCGAGCGCATCGGGCCAGTAAGTGACACGACAGCCGAGTCCCCGGGCGGACAAGTGACGTAAGGTTTATTGACAGCCCTTATTATAGCAACCAGTACATGCTGCGCTGCCATCTGGCAGTAGTGTTGTGCACTACATGAAGAGTACCATGGCCTCCGAGATGGCGGGCGCACGGCGGGTTTCTCTCCGGCCATCCCAATCGCCGCGCTCCCCAGCAAAAAAACGTACATCGCGTCGCGCGCTCGGCTACCGCGAGATGGCGCACTCACTTGGGATTCCGGCGGCAGCGGAGACCGCGGCAGAAAGCAGAGCGCGCGGGATTACAGCGTGCGCGTGTTTTTTTTTTCTTCGTGGTGCCGTAATCTTCGTGCAGTATTTACTGCGTAGATTCGTTGTGCTTCGTTCTGTGCATAGTTCCTATTTTTAGTTTACATTTTAGTTGTACTTATGGTATTGTATTCATGCAGCACCGAGTTGTCTTATGCGAATAATGCTTTTCTTACGTCTTTGCATTTTTTGTTTTATTTAATTTCCTCGCATGCATTGCAATGCAGCTATCGTTGCGCAGTGTTTACCAGCAGCTTTGCGTGCGTGATTTTTTTCATGATCTTAGTTTTCGCTTCAGTTTTACGATGTATATTGACTGCATGAAGGCCACAATCTGCCACTTCACTCTGTGCGGATAATGCTTCCTTTATGCCGATGTCACTTTTTTACTTCTTTACACTGCTGTGACGGCATTCACCTGTTATTCAATGCCTGTAAAGCATTCCGTATAGAAGTAAGTGCCTGCAAGTTGTTAATAAAGGAAATATAAACAAAGTGTTCCTAATGGAAAATTTGAGTGCTGTTGTACGTGTGTTTTCATTTCGCTATATGTTGTTACACCGAACGAAAAAAATGCACAAAGGAAGCAAGCACCGATACCTGCATTTTGCGATACTGCTTCCAAACGGACTGCTTCCGTCGCAGGCCTTAAATCTAGCTTACAACATTATCAACATATCTATTGTGGGCTCGGGGCCAGTGGTCGGCCGAAGCCCTCAGAGAACACGTAGGCGACAAGAAAAACGCGTTTAATTTACGAAGGCCCGGCAACGACTGATCGGTCTTTTGCGGCAGGGCGAGCGCGAGCCCCGGGCGTCATCACGCCCAGCCTCATCATCGTTCTTTTTTTTTCTTCTCCTTCGCTAGCACCCCCATACTATACAGCCCGCAAATTTCGAAGTATAGTAAGTTTCTAGCACATGCGGATCTCTTGCAGAGGCATCGCTTTTCTTTTCTAAGTGCTCTAATAAAGGCGGCGCAAATCTACAGCAAAAAAAAAAAAAGCCCATTTGAGAATCGATAGGCCCCGGCATTGACTTGGCCTCTCGTACACCTTGACCAGACATTTCCAAATCAGCGCGAGGTTAATAAACGCGCAAAACCATTTTTTTCCTCGTCACATGCAAGCTGCGCCAACAGCGCGGCAGCTTTTCCGATCCCAAGTAAGCGCGCCGCGGTGCGGAGAAAATAGCGGGCCACGCCCACCTCGGGAAATACGCTCTCTCCGTGCGATTGGGACGGCCGGAGAAAAACCCGCCGCGCGCCCGCCATCTCGGAGGCCATGAGAGTACAGCGATCTAGTGGTACTGCCGTACACTACAGTTTCAGCGAACAAGAATCGTTTTCACTAAGGACTGCCGCTATCAGAGCTACCTAAAGGGCTAAAAAACAGAAGGGGAACTGCAAGAAGGGGTGCAAGCAATAGAACGAATGGTACCGCTACTCCCTTTATTTTCACCTTTCGCCACTGCGCCGCGCCACATGCACGGTTCGAAGCTATTCGCCACGTGCTCGCGCATTCTCTTTCATAAAAATGACGGCTATACATTGCGGCAGTCCTCGAAACGCTCTTTTCAGGCGGCATTGGTATGTTGTCTTTTATTGTTTTTTTCGGCGTTCGTCAGCGTCTGGAACGGCTTCCTCAAAAGGCGCATCCATAGAATAATGAAACGCTTGCTTTGGAGTGTAATTTACTGGAAAGTCAGAATTTTGCTGATCCGTACAGTCCTTCATATAGGCTTTACACGTTGTTCTTACGAAAATCAACCAAGCCCTGCATAGCAAGTGTTCTTATTATACGTTTGCATGTACCGCAGGTACAACACGTTCTTACGATACAGACATATTCATATTCTGCAGGAATCGGTGTCTCTCCCAGAAGTTAAGACAACCGCCTTCGCACTGTGGAGACCGGCGTTCCAGCCCAGATCCGCCAAGAAAAGGTTTGTTTATTTTACACATTTGTGTACTGCCATGATTCGTCTTACATCATGAAAGGACAGATAGCTCTCTCATTCAGGCGCCAGCGAAATCTTTGAGGCATTTCAATTTCAGTCTCTACTTATAAGATAAATAACTGAGAAATGCGTTGCGTCGTGTGGTGGGGTACATGCCAACTCAAGCACTTGAAAACATATTCAGCGTTAGCAAAACAAGGACATGAGAGACACCACGGTGCGCTAACTTCAACAATTTTATTTCAAGGAAACAACAGACTATTTATCCGTGCACAGGGCGCCACCAGCCCATGCACTAGCCGAACCAGAAAGGTTCTTTCCCTGTCTAAAAGATCAATTGATGGTGCACTCACACACGTGTCACCATTGCGAGAGATAGCTTGCGCTTGTATAATCTCTCTCACGTCTTTATCTTTGTGCTTCGCCAGAACCGTGCAGGAACCGAACATTGGTGCGCAACCGCACACCAAGCAATGAACAGACAAGTGACCATAATTGTTCTTGTTTGTAACGTTTAACCGGTGTTCGCGTAGACGATCATTAAGGCATCTTCCCGTCTGACCTATATACTTATTTCCACAGGTCAGCGGGAGCTCGTAAACTACCTCTTGTACACACTCTACTGGAGGGTCGCGATGGTTCATGGAGCAACCGACAGCTGGCTTCCGGTGCGGGTCCGTTAAGCGGCATAACCTGCCAAGTTTTTCCAGATCTGAAAAAAATTACTTTGACGTCCACACGACTAGCCATTTTCTTTAGGTTATGAGCCGTTTTGTGCAGATAAGGCACTACCGCCACTCTGCTCCTACTTTTTCACCTGTTGGACGGCTGCATGCCGTGGACTACTGTCCAAGCGGCATCTTTTTAGCAGACCCCTCGACAACAGACACCTGCACCGACTGTGGATAACCTGCTGCTGCTAACCTTTCAGACTGATTGTTAAGACTTTAGTGAATCTTATGGTGGCAGGACATCTTCAACGCGTTTCCAAAACAAAGATTGACCATACTCCTTTTAACAAGCTTCGAATGCGCGGATTGGTACGGCAACAGGGGCCTTTTAGCTCTGGGTTTATATTCCCAACATGTGTGCTGTTCCGTGAAATGAAGCTCAATATCTAAAAACCGTAGTACGTTCGTACAGCTCGTTCGGCGGGTGCACGAAGTGGTCGGTGAATGCCTTCTTGACGGCGGCGACGTCCTTCATATCCGCCTCGCCTAGCGTGGTCGACACGAGGCGAGGCTGAATATGTTTTCAAGGTTCTGTTTACCAACACGCCCCCAAAAAAAATGGCAGCTCAAGCAACAGACATTGTACGAGAGTGACCAGCAGCGCTGCCAGCAGTGGTGTGGACCCCGTCTATGCTCGAGATTCGATTGACGGCGAACTGGCATCGTTGCGCCCAGCCCGTGAAACGTATGAACGTGGCTCCGGCACGCGCGACATATTTTCTCGCATTCACTACCCTTCCTACAGGCACCATCACCCCCTCGATACTTATTGATTCGTAAAACACGTGGATATTTTCAGCACTAAGCGTTGAGCCTATAAGGATTTCGCGATTTTCGGCTACATGCTGTTATCTCAGCTTGTGCAGTCGAAAAACGCACAAAACGAACTGGAATAAGTTGATCGCACGCGATAGCCTTGTGACACAAGGCCGAGCGGGCTTGCGGCTGTGTGCCAAACCAGAGTAAGAGACAATTCACAACTGATGTCCGGCGTATATGGACCAATAGAGAGATTATTCTTTCGTGACGTCACGTGAACATACTTTTGGGGTCACGAATTGCGCTTATGCCCCTTCTGCGCTGCCCCAGCCACAGAGGCAACGCTCGATCACCTACTGGGGACCTGTCCGGGCCTTCACGAGGCTCGCACTCGCCACCTACGCGGCCTTCACTACCACCCCGGTCGACCACCTGACTTAACGCGCTGGACGCACGGTCCTCTGCACTGACCACTCCTGGCCATCATACGGGAAACAGAACTCTTTCTGTTTATTTAACTTATGCCGTAGGGCATACTGGCGCTAATAAAAAAAATGTGCCTAAAAGACGGGAAACAGCTGGAGAGAGCGACGTGCTCGTTCTATGTAGTTTCAGAGGTTGTTTACCAGCCCTCTAGAGAAGTGTAGACACCAAAATCGAACAGTAACCTGCCACGCACTGCTACCGCATTAGCTTTTTATGGCTTGCAAGGAATGCTGCGACGAAATTTGCTGTGACGAAGCGCTGGTATGGCTTGGATGAGGGGCAAGTGCCCTCTTTACTGCACCCTGGTGTCGAAGACCACGAGCTTGTATCATCATCATCATCATCATCATCATCACAACACACAGTCTGATCTCCGCTGCAGGACAAATGCCTCTCCCCATAATCTCCAACCCACCTTGTCTTCCGTGAGCTGATTCTCTCATGTCTGCAAATTTCCGCATTCCGTAGCTCAAATTAACCATATGCCGCCATCGGCCGCGCTTCCCGTCTGGTGGCATTCATTCCGATGTCCCAATAGACCTCTCCCGGGGCAAGTCACAGCGTGACGTCACCGGCGCACGTGCAAGGCTGTGGTTGGCAAAACACCACCGCTGGTAGCTCAGTGAGGTGCAGTCGCGCGGTGCTTGGGGCACGCTTTTCTTTTTGTTTTGAGCTTAAACTTCACCTTAATGTGGCCAAGATTAGCTGTGGTATGTGTCAGAAAACATCTAGATGTGTGGTAAACTGCATGACGGAAAACTTTGCCACGCTGGCTGGCTGTTTATCAAGAAGGAGTGAACATACGTGGCGGCCTGTGCGAGGAAAAACGGCGGCGGCGTCTCCGAAAATGTGCAGCGTTTATTGTGGCTTGTAGTGTACAATATTGGTTCATTTTTACGGACGGTGAAACTGAGAATATTGCGTGTGGTGTGTACGTGCTGTGTGAATAACGATGCGTTTTGTTTGCGAACACATTGGCACTCGTTGTGGGCCGGTGGCAGTAACCGGTTGTCGACGGAACGTCACGATTCGACATTTTAGTCAAGGTAAAAATGCGTTTCATGCGATCATCTGTGAGTGCGTACATCTCAGCGTTTGTGCTGCGCGCAGAAAAAGAAAGTGCATGATCTCCGGACGGAAAGGTACGACTACGCATAAGCTAGTTTTAGCACTGCCGAAGCTGCATAAACGCTTCGCCATGGCGAATACGCGAACCCAGTAAATGTATAACTCGTATTATCGGAGACATCATACGTCTTAATGAGAATAGTGGTGATTCTTGTTTCTCATATACATGGTACCTTTACAGCTCGATCTTTAAGAAATGACAATGCGCATTACAAGTTTGTGTATCGGATCTAAAGGAGCAAAGTAAGTATGCAAACACGTTGTAGGCATCAGATGCAGCGAGGTAACTGCGCAAGAGATTGTGTATCTAATTAACTGATCAGGTTTAAAATCGCAAAAATTTTAAGTGGGTTATGAGGAACGGCGTAGGGGAGAACTTCGTTATAATTTTCACCAGGATTTTTTAACCTCAGCCTAACGCACGGCAAAAAAGTGTTTACTCCTTTTTTTTTTTCAATCATCTCCGATCAGAATTTTGCGCAGTGAGAATCTTATCCGTGACCTCGCGCACAGGAGCTAAAAACCATGCTGCTGTCAATGCTGCAACCTTGTTTCAAATTGCAGTGCACATGTCGCGACGTTAATTGAGTACGTACACAACCGTGTCATGCAAATATTTTACAAAGCGCCAGTCACCGTGCACATGCAGAACCTTCGCTTTCGAAGAGGACAAGATTTCTTTATGGCTGCCATCAACGACGACCAAATCGCCACAAGCTGTGACTTTAGAAAATAGCAATTCGCAGAAGCTTCTGTCGAAGGAATGCAGACACACGCAGCGCTGCTATGCAGAAAGATCCCACCGGCGGTACTTTCTTGCCAACCAGCACCTGCTCAGAGGGAGGAGATTGGGGGGCGGGGTGCTCGCAGTGACGTCACGCTGTTTGCAAACAGGGAGAGGTCTATTGACCATCTCCAAACAGGGAGATGGTCTATTGACCATCCCCTGTCTATCGTTCTCCTGGCCTGAGCTGTCCAAGTTCATTTTTCCCTCTTAATATATACTAGGATATCCGCTACCCCTGTTTCTTCTTCGGATCCACTCGGCTGTCTTTTTTTAGAGTTACGCCTGAAGATGGATGGATGCGAAACTTTATTGTGAGTCCTCAGGTGCGCGACTCAATGCGCAGCGGGCCGCTCCCACGTTGGGACAGTCAGGCCAAGCCCGAACCGCCACATCGTGGGCCCTCTGGACAGTCCACAGTTGAGCCCCGACATCGGGGCTTTTGATAGCGGGTATGAAAAAAATTTCTAAACAGGGAGTGTCACTGGAGACCATGTTTCGGCAAAGTGGTCTTGTCTTCTTCAAGGCAGCGATTGACTTCCTTAGCTAGAGATACGTCAATGATGTTTCGTTCCATTGCAAGCTGGGTGGTCCTTATCTGCTTCTGGAGTTTGTCTAATTTTGAGGTTTCTCCGGTATCATTCCTTGCTTCCTAAAGCAGCACTACCGCATCGGCTACAACTGGATTGACGTTTTGTGCGTATAGGTTGGCGTGTGTGTTCACCTATATTCGTTGATGACCATTTTTTAGGATGTCACCAAGGATGTCCATATCATTGTAAAGGGCAGAGTGATCACCCCAAATGCGCTGGCGTGGTTTCCATCACACATGGGATCCTTTGAAAAAGGACCTCATCAACCTCAATGAGCTGACTCACTCTAAGGCAGGCGGTCTCTCCCCTGCCCACGATCGACACCGAAAATAACAATGCACCAACCGCCTGAAGCGAGGTCGCGCAACACTCTAGCCTGAATTGGAAGATCTATCCGCTCCCATGCAAGAAACTGTTCAAAACGTAGACAATCACCCACAGACTTTCACAAACGCGGATGTACCTCAGCTCATTTTTATTACACTCAATCTATCCAGACAGGTATACTAGGAATACCTACCCTCAATGCGGCGATTCAACTAACTTAGAACACATGCTCTTGCGATGCTCTCGTTAAGAGGCACAGATCGGGCAGATCAGTCAACATTGAATACCTCACTGCGAAGCTTCGACTGCGGGCACAAAATCTGTGAGCCCACGGTGCGAATGACAGGCTCGGCCTGCCCGTCCCAACGTGGGAGCGGACAGCTGCGCGATAATCACGTTTCTCGGCACTCTGAAAAAAGAGTTTCCATCCATTCAACCATTCTATAACATGTATATCTAGCCCTTCAGTGTATCGGAAAAAACAAAACCAACTTACGTCATACGCGAGTCCCCAGAGCACCGGCCGCCCCACGAAGACCATCCGGGCTCCCAGAGCGAGCGCCTTGACCACGTCGGCGCCCGTGCGCACTCCGCTGTCAAGGTACACCTCCATCTTGTCACCCACGGCGGCCACTATCTCAGGTAGGACATCGATCTGCAAGGGTTGTGTCAGTGGACTTCCAAGCGGCAGAGGGACGCCGCGTGTTGGCACACAATCGGCTTCCGTCACCGCAAAGCTACGCGCATTTTTTTCCTGAATGCCGTCAAATTGAGAGCAAGGCGTATCTGTTGACCGGCTGTCGTGCTGGGGCTTTCTTCTGCGACGGCAGCGCCAGAACGGATAGCGTACTGAGAGAAAGTAGCAAAACTGGGTAGACGTGGTTTCATTATTCGAAAGGTTGTATTTCTTATCAAGACGCAGTAGTGTCCTTTATTTGGAAGTCTCCAAGTGCTCATGCGCTTCGTGCGATGAGAAATTAACCAAGAAGCACGTTTTCGTCTCTTTCTTAATCACGTGACACCTTCCCTTGCAGCCCTAGCTGCCGATGTCGGCGAAACTGCGTTCATAAGTGCGAGCTAGATCGTGCCCCCTTGACCAGTACAAGGTGCCCATTCCAAAACGATCACATATAGCGACACTCTCACATTCGCGAGTTCACACGAGACCAGCAGCGGGCGTGTTCGGTCGTCTGCGGCTTACAGAATTTTGGCCCTGCTCCAAACGTGATAAGGCAGCAGGCCCGAAACGTTGTCGCTCGTAGATGCCGACGCGCCCGGTGCATGGCAATCTCGTGAAATATCGCGAAAGTTTGTGTCGCGAAGAGGGATTGTCACAGAATATGCTGTCGTGAGCAATATGAGTTCGAACACGCGAGCGAGTGGCAAATAGCCTCAAAAGCGAGGTAGCGTGATACGTGGATGGCGCTGGCGAAACCGGAGGGGAAAGGAGGGGTGCTCTTCTGCTGTCTGTTGGCACTCCCGCTTCTATACCATTGCTGCGAAACGGCAGCTGATTGCGCGCCATCGCCCGCTAGCAACGATAACGCAAAAAAAAAAGAAAGAAAGAGAAAAAAGAAGACTCCGCGAAAAACAAAACAAATAAAAGACGTGTATCAAAATGCCCAGCCAACACCACCTAGATATAATACAAGCATGGCCTGTGCATCACGGCAGGCTACGTCACAACTGATATCTCAGCAGTTACATAGCCTGATTGGTCACTGCGTGTATCTGTGCGCCTTGATGTGAATTCACATCACCACTATAGCGGCCACGGACACGCTATAAACTGCCGATTTGCAGCAAAGATTCGAGGCGGGAGTGTCAGCAGCCAACGGAAGCGCGGCGCCCTTTCCACTTTGTTTCCGACACCGGCCGCTGCGAATCAGGCGATGTACGGTTCAGGCTATTCGCCACGCGTTCGCCCGTTCAGCTCATATTGCTCACGATAGTACGACCCGTGGCGTCTCGGATCGGCACGCGAAGCTTCGCAGCGAACTCGATGCAGTTGGTAAGGTACCGCAAGTTTTCGGTGTCTCCTGAAGGATCTCAAGACGATTTTTCAGTTTCTCTCTTCGTGAATCTTATTCGTATTTTGCATTTGGCCCGCCTTTGGACGTTTACTCGGATGTGGTGCAGCTGTAACAATACGCATTCGCAGCGTCGGTACGGCTGACGATGTTGAGACGTGAGCAAGCTTAGTGTGAACACGGGAGTGCGGGCCGCGCGACGCTATCAGCAGCAACTACCTATAATAACGCGAGGGTTGAACTCCCGAACGAAATTCTATCTGAACAAGAATCTGCGTGGATTATCCTTCGCCAGTTGTCGAAGCGATGCTTCAGGGTAACGCTTTACCAGAGACAAGGCTATGTTTGCGGCCTTCCCTAAAGCATTATTTTCGGGTGGCATCCAGTGCTGCAAGGTTTGACTACTTTGGTCTAACTTGACTACTTTTCTAAGGTGGTGGGGGCAAGGAAAAACGTCTTAGCTACTCTCTGGCTACATTGTAGTTCCCTTGATTTGAGCCGAGTTATCAATGTCTGGTGATGTCGCAGCCGCTGCATGGCGCTCGAGCGTGTGGTGAGAAAACATGGCCGCAAAGGCGTGTTTCTAGCTCTTAAATGTATGTATAGCTCGTCACTGCGGGATCAGGGGCTATATTTCTGCAGACAACGCGGCTCGCACATATGCCATCAAGCAGAGCACACCATTTCAATTCCTCTTTCGAAGACGGACGCTGCAAGGCAGCTTCGGCTACTAGCACGTCTGGAGGAGTGGAACACGCCAAGCTGAAACTCCGTCCTCTTTCCGGACTTCGTCGACGTGAAGCTTCGTTTCTTTGTCGGCTTTGGTTGGGTGTTGCCTTCACGAAACCATACACAACACTAATGGGAGTGACCGACAGAGCGGCATGCGAGTTCTGCGGCACCGAAGAAGACATCGGTCATTTGCTAAGCCAGTGTCCTCGATTTGCCTCTGAGAGACGAACACTTTCTGACGCGTTGCGACGATTGGACGATCGGCCGCTCCCCGCGCAGATGCTGCTGAGCACGGTCCTCATCTCTCGCCGGTTCACAAAACAGCCAGAGCACATTTGTGATTTTTAAGCAGGGCTGGGCAGAGATACCCAGGATTGTATTCCGGAATACAGATATTGAAATACATTCGCCAAAACAGGAAAAAGGTATGCCGAATACCGATACATAAATATATATGCGGATACTGGCATACACTTTACTTCGAGCAGGCTGATACTCAGGAATGACATTTTATTTACACCGTAATATTGGAATAGTGTTGCATCGCATTGAAACGTGCAAGTAAACGATATCGCCTGATTGACTAACAAACAGAAGTGAATTGAGAGAAAGTATACATTTATTTTACACAAAAGATCTACTTTGCTGAGGTGCTTGCCCCGTTAACTGCTTTAAGTCGTCATCAGCTTCTCAGTCTGTCTGCTACACAGCGTCGATTCGACTTCAACACGACTCGCGAATCGCCAAATGGCGGGCTCCCAATAAATATTAGAGGTGCGGCACCGGTCTTGAGGGATAGCGGCTTTGTCGTGAGCGCTTACAATACTGCCTTCGCGATC